>VZUA01012507.1:11128-21729 GCA_013401035.1 Horornis vulcanius | reverse complement strand
GGTGGAGAGCCCAAGCTACTCCAGTAAATTCAGAACATGCACTCGGACTGCAGTTTGACACAAACAGGAATGTTCACATCATTTTCCTCTAGAAGTACAGAGGAGATTTTTTAATTAGTCTCCACAGACTTCTCCAGAAAGAGGTCAGAAAAACCAAGTTAAGTAGCATAAGTACCCCTAATGTCTCAAGATCTGCAGTTATTTAGCAAAGAGAAATTTCAATGAAAGAAATTTTGTGCAAAACTCACAAGTAGGCTTTTTTCATTTCCAAATGTAAACATCTACTGCTTAAATAAGCAGATCACTCCCAGTTCAAGCTATGCCTGTATTTAAAGACATCAAACCCATTGATTCCAGTACAGTAGCAAGACTATCACTACAATGGAAGTTATAAAACCAAAGCTAACAAGGGACCAAGCTGTGCCAAAGAGAAGAACCAGAATTATAATTGACAAATTATAATTTGGACAAAGAGACTGTCACAAAGTAATGCAATGACCTATGCCAAAGCAGCTGCGTTATATACAACATTATTTCTTACACAAATTTTAAATTGTATTTTTCAGTACATTTGTATCTGCAAATTTGGAATCTATTACTTTTATCACCTATAATGCACAGTCAATATTTTGCATTTGCAATCTTGAAAATTTAATGGGGAGGCAGAATAATTTTTTATTTTATCAGTTTATTGTATCTAACTGCTAATGATATGTGGTATCTATCATATACTGCAAGTACTTTTACATTACAGAAATCAGTTCATTCCCTGATTTCTTTTTATTAACCAAGATTATCTTTCCAGTTGGTTTTTAATTAAATATTTTGTTAAGAATCATTAAGGAATTATATTAACTCCCCATAGGTCTCACTGCTAATCATAACCATTTCATTCAACCATGCTATAAATCTGAAATTTGCCTTCCAGTTTTACTACAAAGCCATTAGAATAGGTATTGAAAGAAACCAGAAAAACACCAAATCATCCAACAAAAACTCCTTAGTTTCCAAGAGATAATTTCCCAATTAAATTAACATAAAACACAAAATAATCAAGAATTTACTTAGAAGGTAAAAATAGTGTGATTAAAAAATGAATACTAAGATTTTTCCATTCCTCTTCACTTGAGTTAAAATAAAGGCAGCTCAAATTATAGATTATCCTCTCTCTTTAAAAAAGGTAGAAGGTGGTGAGACAGTGCTGGGTAGATGCACACTAGTAATGGATTATGGAGATTTTTGTCTCCTGGGTCACTGTTATGAATCTGATCCAAGACAGCAGTGACGAAATGTAAGTGCCATTTTATGGCTTTTAGCATGAAATCCTGACCCTGTGAGGTCAATGGCAAAACATCAGTAGTGCCAGGATTTTCACCTTTTGAATCTCTAAGATGCAAAAAGAATTAAGGTCTGACTCAGCAGCCATCGACTTTAATGGGAGTTACACTAAGTTCAAGGTGCAGGGTTTTAAAAGTCCTTAGGTGATGTTTTGCTCACACTTTAATAAGAGCTGGATCCTTCAGATGACTCAAACACTTAAAACTGCAGCATTAAACCTATAAACTTATCTTTAAAGTTACATGTTCTGATGACTCCCATCCCCTGGCTCCACTGTCTGGTTGCTCTGCTCCATTAGGCTGTGCACTGTATAAGGGCTTCTCTCCCCACACGTATTCCCTTCTCTTGCTTCTTCCTCTGAAAGCAAAACCCTTGTCCCTGATGACACAAGGTCCAAAACCTCTGGGATCACCATGTTTGTGGCCCTCAAGAAATCGGGCATAGACTCTGGCTTCTGGTCTGCATCCTGTCTGGTCAACTTTCAGTCAGTTCCCATAATACCCACCCCTACAAAACGGGAGATCTCTGGAGCAGAGGATTAGTAAACCTTTGGGTCAAAATGACTAAATTAACAAAGCAGCAGAAGTCATCAAACATGCTTTTTGGAGTGATTAATTCAAATAAAACACTTATCATTTTCCTGAAAACAGGCAGAGGAGGCATTATTATTTCATTTCATTTCATTTCATTTCATTTCATTTCATTTCATTTCATTTCATTTGCTTTGATAGTGGGTGTTTTGTAGAAAGGACATTACCAGCCATTTTAAACCAGAGGTTGTAGGAACCTAACTCTTAAGTCTTGCTGCTTTGCAGGTTTGAAGATGCAAGGAAATAAAAATAGAATCTAACTAGGCTGTCAAATTTTAAGAGTTTATCCAAAATGAAAACGAATTTCCAAAATGAAATTATTTGTTCATGCCCTCCAAAAATATTAAGGTACAAAACATAAAAATTATGTCTGGTTGTTACATATGCTTTCCAGACATATTTCATTTGCAGCTCAGGCATGTGCTCCTAAAAGTATTTAGCTATGCTGAAAACCACCCAGGAATTAAACTGGATGAAAGCATGCTGAGGAAGTTGTTGGAGGTTTAATTACCTTTTCTTTTTTTCCTCTTTAGTGGGAGTTCTGAATTCTGGAGGAGTAAAACTCCAGTCTCTACTGTATTGAAATGATATTTTTTTAGCACTCCAATCATTGTCTCTACTTGACTAAGACATTTCTGTGCTAAAGCAGGTGCATTTACTTTTCAAGTATTATTTTACTAATCAATTGAAAAATTACCTCCATGAATGACAGAAGTGCAGACCTTTGGAGTATTTCATTAAAAGGAGCAAACATTAATTACAAATCCAGCCCAACCTTTGCAGACATAAATTATGGGACGGATCTATTTTCTCCATGCTTAATTGCAAGCAGTGACTAGCTCTTTAAATTATTATCTCCAAGGCATGAATGAAATTAGAATGGATTCGGTGATATTCTCAAGGCTTATTTGTATCTAAATAACTTGGCCATATACTGTCTGGAGATGCAAGGAAAATTAGGTGAAGCACCTTTGAGCCTTTCAACAGTGCTAGCTTACCACAAAAAAAATGGGAATTGCAAAATGCAATTACAACCTTAAAGCCTTTGCAGTCTGGGAGGTCTAGATGCAGGCTTAACAATGAGATAGTTGATAATGTCCCAGTATTTTCCTTCTAACCTAAATTCTCAACATTTTAGATGTTTGTAATTTTCACATTTCAGGCAGAATATTCCAGGCAGTATCTTTCCTGAAAGGTAATATTTACATTTCAAGAAAAAAAAAAGTACTTTTCTACTGAAGTAAAACCCCCTTCCTACAGAATTAAGAAGGTTGAAAACTTTGATTTTGTAATAGGCACAGAGCTGACATGTTTGTGTTCTTACCAAAATCTGGCAGGAAAATAGATGAATTGATTGGTCCATTGAAACATGCAGAAAACAGAGGGAGCTGTTTGCTATGATGAAGAGTGAGAAATAGATAAAGAATGCAAGGATTATTTTTTTAATACAATAATGAAGACAGAGGTATTTTTTAATGTATATAATGATTTAGATATTGCATTGGAAACAGGAAACCTTCTATAAGAACTTTGTTTTTTATGTACTACAGTGGTGTGAACAAATGAGTCTCACAAGACTCCATGGGTACTGCCTGACCTGTGTTTTTACTACCCTTCTACCACAAAAGTTAATAATTTTGCATTGCACACTTAAAAAAAAAAGAGAATGATAATGACTTGCTTGGAGTCCAATTTACTTGTGTCATGATACAGTAAATACCAAGCTGAATTCTCACAGTGTTAATCATTAACTGGGAGAGGGAATTTGCTTAAAATACATTCCTTCAACTTTGACATTTCATGAACACACTGGTAGATATTTCAACAGCAATTTCAAATATGCTGAAGATGTAAATAAGTTCAAGTCTGCCCAAAAGCCAAACTCTTTCCACCTTTTAACTTCTGGATACACAGTTACCCTCCATCTCTGCTGCAGGAACAGCCTCTGACAGCAGAACAACAGAAGCTCTGCAGAGCTGGATTGTTCGAGGTACAGGGGAAGCCCAGCTCAGATTCAGAGAGCTAAATTGTGGAAGACACCAGGCAAAGAGCAGGGCAGGGTACCTCTAAAAGAAACATTCCTCTGATGGTACTGTTTGTTTTTTTTTTAAATTTTCTACCTTGACAGACTTCTCAGGCCCACAGTAAAATGCTTCTGTTACTGAGTTGAAGACTGTAACAAAATTAGTGGATTTCTCGAAAAAAAAAAAAAAAAAGTATATTCTGCTGAAAAAAATCAAGATTGGTTCCAAAAATTTGGAAATACCTGATCCAGGAGAGAGAAGACTTCATGGGTTTCATCATTTTAAGTGTTTTTCTTAGGAGAGGGAAGAGTGAGAAAACCTATTTCTCAGGATTTGGGAAGTATTTATGCTCCCTTCCTTCTCTGTGGTATTTCATCTTAATTTAAAAGTGAGGAGTTAAAGATTGATCTGAAGCTTGGGAAAAGCATTCAAGCAGAGGACCACGGGGGACAGAGTGAACCCTTTACCCATATTGCTTGAGAAAAGCACTGCTTGGCAATATATTCCTGGGAATGATAATATCATAGGTAACCTATTTGCTTTGGAATCTAAACCAGAGCACCACATTTAAACCACCTGCATTTACAGTGATATATATATATTTACAGTGATATATATTAGTAGGATCTCCCCACTTACACAGGCCTTAGTGGAATTCATGATTTTTCAGAGATCTGGGCAAATTCCACAGTTTTGGTAATATATCAGTCTATTCATTGAGCATGTCCTTTATATTTCTTTAGAAAGAAAAACACAACTAACAATTACTGGCTTTAACACCTTGCAGCTTATATATAGCTTCTCATATAAGGAAGAAACACCTTAAGTACAGTGTGAAAGTAGCACCAATACAATTTATAAAATGTAGATATGTTGGAGCAGAGAAGGCAGGAAATTAGTTGAATGGGAGTTTTAAAAATTAAGATACTCTCTTCACCCAGGCTTGTGGGAAACAAACAGGGTCAATAGAAACTTTTTTCCTTCTGAATACAGAATTACAGACAGAACTTCAAGTTGCAAAAACTGTGAATGGAAATATTGAGGAATCATGATTTTTATCTAAATGTTAACCACTACTGCATCCATTCCTGTTTTAAAGTCTAAATGTAGGCAACTGCTTAGTCAGAGATTGCAATGCACCAAAAGAACAGGCACTAATTACAGCTGAGCAAGAGTGTGGGCAGGGACTGCTGTGGGTCAGAGCCCAGGTGACAGAGCAGCTCCTCTCACCCGTGGGGTTCCAGCCCTTCCACCCAGGGCTGCAGCACTGCACAGGGGCTGTCCCTCACCAAAGGCTGCAAGCCACAGGGTGGGACACTGGGGACAGCCACAGGGCACTAATGAGCGTTCAAGGGCAGCTCCTCCATCAGGACTGCAGCATGAGCCCCTGTGGCTGGAGGGGCCAGGGAGGGGCCAGACTGGTGCAAGCACAGGCTGAACCTGAGGGCATCAGTGCCCCTGCAGGCTGGCTGCAGTGACTCCAGCCAGTTCATGTGCCTGCACACGGAGCACTGACCCCTGTGATCCCAACAGGGCTGAAGTGAGGCATCATCTGCTCAGCATCTCCATTTTCCGTGTGCAGAAGGACAAACTGGCATGGACCACCCTGGTGTGACCCGTGCCGTGTGGGCTGGGAGCTGTACTGGGATCCCAGCACGCGGTTCCCAGGAATGCTGCTCACCCCCTGCACTGGGATCCCAGCATGTGGCTCCCAGGAATGCTGCTCACCCCCTGCACTGGGATCCGTGGTTCCCAGGAATGCTGCTCACCCCCTGCACTGGGATCCCAGCACGTGGTTCCCAGGAATGCTGCTCACCGCCTTCACTGGGATCCCAGCACGCGGTTCCCAGGATTGCTGCTCACTTCCATAACTCCACCTCCACACAGACAAAGTTACAGACACACATGAGCTCACGAGTACCACACCCGGGGCCACAAAACACAGCAGCTCTAACAAGAAGTTATCTGCATAGCTCCCTCTCTGATTTCTCCCTTCTCTTTCTCCTTCTCTGTCCAATAAACCCCAAAATAATGACAAAGAGTATCATCAATCCTAGCTCCATCCAAATGAATGGATATGGAGCAGAGAGATGCATCTCTTTAGTGATTCTGAGATGAGCTGACTCCTTGCTGTGCCACCACTTCACCTTGCCTTATTACAATCTGGTTTATGGTTGTGGTTATTTGTTGAAATCTGACATGGGGTAACAATTGATTTTTATTATGTCTATTTGAACTACACCTACTATTTACATACTCATATCACCTGCAAACTGTAAACAACCTTGTTGCACATTGTGTAACCACTGTGGATTGAACTCTTGAAGGATAAAGACACAGAATGGTTTGAATAATAGTTCTTGTTCTGTTCTTCTCTGGCAAATGAATATGAAGAATAACTTATTTTGGCCAAAACAAGTAATTCCAGGTGAATTTATGTCCTTAATGGGAGATCTGCCATGACAAACATTAAGGGTTTGGTACATTCTAGTCAAAAGTGGAATATCTTAAAAAAAAAGTTGCAGTAGGCTGCGGTGTTCCTGCTTACCCTTCTATTAAATCTTCATAACAGTGTGATAAACTAGAATTCATTGTCTTTTACTTTATTAAAAAGAGGGCAACCTCTAGGATAAAATAATATTGAGAAATAAAATTTACCTTGGATTAGTTTCATGTAAACATAAAAAACCCAACTTCTCAGAACTCATGTGAAAAACATAATGTAGTTAATATTAAATACAAAGATTATGCAACCTATTACTTTTACAGTTTGTGCTCCTGTGTCCTTGATTTCATCCCTGTTTTGCTTATGATTAATGAATGACTGACCCTCAGTACCCTCTCATTTATTTCATACCTCATTATGAATTTGAAATGGTCAATTTGTTATTTGAAAACAGCAAAACAAGCATGGAAGTTAAACAGTGTTCAAAAATGCAAATGACATTTTCATAAATAAATTGCTGTTCTATCACATTTCAGTGGTTTATATTTTTAACTGCTTTTGATATAATTTTGAAGAGTGTGCTTAACTTATTCCCATAGAATACCAGGTGGATTTTCTCCATGTGATTTATCTGAACATCAGGAGTGTCAGTGCACTCTATACAGTCACTCACACACAAATCCTACCATGACACCTGGTGTACTTTACGGTTTTCTATTTCGGCTTGTCAAGATCCTATGTTATAATTCCCTCCTGGCTTCTCATTTGTTTTGTTTGGAATTATTTTACCAGAGTGTGATACTTTATAATGTTTTGTGATTATACTGTCAGCATTCTGGTAGGGACAAAATAGAGGCTTGAAAAAAAACTTTTGTGTATATTAAGTAAGTTCACAACTGTTATTTATTAATAACAGTTGTGAACTTACTTAATATACACTAACTTATTTATACTGAAAACAAAGTTTCATACCAACAGTTCACAGTATTACTTTTTTGTTGTTATATCCTTTTTGTCTTGATAATTACTTTCATCAACAGAATTTGGTAGTTTCAAATGCTTTCTTTAGTAGAAAAAATAATTGGCTTGGGTGACATCGATGCTAATACCCTTCTGGGGAGCGCTCAGAAGCATAAACTGAAAAGTCCATCTTTTCTCTGTTTATTGCAGTAAATTCTGACACTGCACATACTTCAGTGTGGGATAATCCAGTCCCTCCAGAACCTGTGCAGTCTGTGCTCTTTTCTCATCACTTTGGCCATCTTGTCCACACCAATGAGAGGAGCTTAAAGTTCTTCAACAAAGGATTCACTGTGTAAAGGCATTGCCTGCAAAGCCCCGGTGGCAGCTGCTCCCAGCTCCTCCTGCAGAAGGTAATCTGTCTCTATGCCTTACCTTTTCCAGTTTCTGGCTCATGATGTGCAAGCAGCAACACCTGCACCTCCTATCTTTGCTCTACTTTATTTGCAGCTGAATTATGGCTGTGAGGTTTATTCAGGGTGGATAAATCAGCCTCATGCTGAGGCTTCATTCAACACAGAGTAGAATCCAGAACCCATGGATGTTATAAACAGCCAGGTAGAAATTAAGCTCAGCCAAGTGCATATTCTCCACTCTGTACGACATGCATGGCTATTTGTGGTGCCAGGTTCAGTAGCTTAAATATTGTGTCATCATAAAAATAGTATAACTGAGCATGGTTATTAACTGCAGGCTGACCTTCAGCTTTGGCTTTGCTTAATATTGTAGAATTGTGTTTTCCCCCAGCTCATTCAGAATGCTTTGCAGAGTGGTTTATTAAAGTATAACTAAACGTTGTCCTCAGTGTTCATATATGTTTGGAACAACTCCAAATCTCTGATCTTTTCCTTGAATTTTGTCAACACATTCACTACAGGCCTTTATTCTTCCTTCAAATTCAGTGGAAACTCTACAAAGATCATTGTATTAAATCAATCCCACTTGTGATGCACTTTAAGATTACTGAACAGGTTGTCCTTCAAATTAACAAAATCAAATACCCCTTCCAATACCCTCTTATTCCTGTCAAGCTCTGTATTAGTTTTTAGTGTGCATAAAAAAGATAAGATCTTCATACATGGCAAGTGCAAGAGGCAATAATAAAAGGTAAATTTGACATGAGTCATGAAGTATGTGCAAAAAAAAGTAAAAGCCTCCCCCTGAAAACTTCATGAAGCTATAATAAAAATGGAGTTTGTGATGGATATTGTAGAAACCAGAAAAAACTACACAAAGCAGGTAGAATTTATTACTGCATTGTTTGAATATTATCCTCAGAATGGAATGATCAAAGCCAAAACATAGTGTAGGGGAACTGTAGGTATGCACTGATGGGTTTACCTTTAAGGATTTGATCTCCAGTAAGTGGCTTTCTGCTTAAGCAATGACAGCATTTGGTCTCCTTGCCTAACTGGAATGAAATTCTAGTTCTTAAGGCAAATGTTTAGAGATAAATGAAACCACTCTGAAACCTAACAAGTCTTACTTTTGTTACTTGAAGTGTTCTATTTTAAAACATCATTTATACTTTTTTATTCTAAAAATACCAAGACATATCTCCAGGAACTATTCAGTCTTCACTCCGAATCAAAAAGATCCAAGACTCTGATATGCACACCTTTCATTTACATTACAGACCATTATTTATTGACATTTACCAGGCACCCAGGGCAGCCCAAGGAGAACCTGCATCCTACAGACCCAGAGAATACAGCAGTGAAAAATAGCACTATCATAAACATCAAAACTGCAAACTACACAAAATGATAGAAGACCAGGTTCTGCCTTAAAGCTCTGTGAGGCCAATTCACCAGCAGTGTGACTGCACATCCATGCTCAAAATCTGAATGTGTAAACGGCACCTTTGGCACTGTCAGCTAGCAAACACCTGCAGAACTGTGGGAGTTTTACTGCTCAGATGACTGGATTCACTTTCACTGCTTTTTGAAGCCTGACTTACAACTGGTGAGGATGCAGAGTGAAAAAAGGTGTTGGGGGAAGGCAAAGCACTTGCTTGTTTAGCACATTTTATGGATGGGTCAGGGATGCAGGACATGGATGCTGAGAGAGGTAATGAGGTAACTGGCAGCAAAGAACTCTGAGCTGGAGCAAATGTGAAGGTAAAACAGAATCGAAATAGTGAACCATCTGCTTTCTAATGAAAACAGCTCCTCTTGTCAGCAACATCCAGAAAAAATGATTTCTTAGTTGGAGTGTATAACCAAGGGAAGTAGCTTTTTTGCTATATGAGGTAATACACTCCAATGATGTATGACTTAGAAAATAGTGTGGGTTAATGATCTTCAGCTGGATCAGGGAGTAAAACAAAGTAATTTCATAATACAGAACATGATGGATTAAATCATGTTAATACTGGGTATATACATTAAAGAAAATGATCTTTCTGGCATACTAAATGGCAAAATAAAAAGCACTTTTAGTAAGCTATATGATTAATTAGTCTGCCCTTTTATTTATGTACCATGATAAAGTAAAATGTACTTCTTCTGGTTACCTCCGAGGCAATTATTCTAAAAGTTATATTGAATACACCAGCTTCATTGTATTACATCAGTCCATCAGGAACTGCAAGTAGGTCCCTGTCTTTGTTTTAAGTCAGGGGTTTTCTTTTGTCTCTCCCTCTCCTGTCCTCCTTTACTACAGATTATTGGGGTTTTGAATGTTTTTAATTCACATGAACATGAGATTGATTATGATACAATCATATATTGCAATAATACAAACATTGATTTGTCTTAGCACTATCAGTTACAGAGAATGTAAAAAATTCCTGGGAGTGAAAAGTTATAGCTCACATGTAATTCAGGCAAATATTTAAATATGGGAATGCAAATGCTCCAGAGTTTGTTCAGATTCTGGGCTGTTTTATTTCCTTCACAATTTAACTGTGTATCTTGCAAATTCTACCACAGGTTCAATCACATGCAGAATCTTTTAGAAATCAGCTGGGAATGTATTTTCAAAAGAGATTTCAAATTAAACTAAAAATCTCAAATTTCAGAAATAATATTACCTGCAGAGGGTGGAATATTATTTTTGAGAACTATGTGTCTTCCAGTCTTATTGTACATACTTGTTAGAAATTATGCCACTGATGAAAGACACAGAAGCTTTCTCTAGTACCAAATTTACAAATGGAAGGAAGAAATGGTATTAATAGCC
>VZUA01012495.1:14202-30507 GCA_013401035.1 Horornis vulcanius | reverse complement strand
CAAGTATTTCACTGCTGAAGTCAGCTGCGGTGGAAATGAGCCTCTCTCCCCTGATTTGGCCCATAGCAATGATCTCTCAACTGCCATCATCACAGAAATTCATGGAGAAACGGATCCCCTCCCACGCATTAGCGTGAAATCAAGCACCCGATCTTGGAAAGAATCTGCTAGCAGGGCAGCAGGCTGCCTGGCGCGGGTGAGCAATCTCCACGTGCCGCTTCCCAGGGCAGGGTGCCTCTTGATTCAGTTGAAACGCCTCATCCCTGGGGTGTAGCGCTCCGTGATATTCAGCCTAGGGGGGATGAATACGTGGATAACTATGCTTGAATCCACATTCCTGGAGAAAGGGTGCAGTCTTTTGGACGGCCAAAGATGGCAAGAGTTTTTAGCTACTGTTACTATGTAAGCATCTAGGAGTACTGCAAATAGTTCCCAATTAAAAAGTGTAGTCACTTAATTGGGCAGGGCAGAGCTAAATTTTGAGGCTTGGTATAAAAAAAGATGAAAAGTTGTAAAGGTGAAAAGATGAAACCTAGAATTGACCAGTCTGTTAAATAGAAGTGCTTGCATTTAAGTGTTGTGTGAAGTGATCTCTGTGTATAGTTTTATATGCATCAATTTAAGTTTGGATGGCAACTAGGGTTAATACAGGATGAAAGGTATGATATACATGAAAGCTGCTTTTGTGGTTATATTATAAAATACTACATTTCTATCACATAATGTAAAACAACCACTGCTTTATTTACAGTGCTCCACTACAATCATATTTTACTATCATGAAACATTCCTTGACCAAAAATGTTGTTTCTAATCACAGAGTAAATTAATAAGATTGAGTGACTACAGTCTAAATCTTTTTTAAACTAATTTAGTCAAATATGTGCTACCATAACTAGGCCATAGCAGTGTGTGCTGCCATGCAAGAGACTAGGGTTTAATTCTTGGATTCTGCTTCTCACTCCATGAGCAGGAGCTAGGAGCACTCCAGAGCTGCAGCCTCAACCCTGGGAGGGATGGAGCCTTGTGTCATTCAACAGCAGTGACCCCCACTGGCCAATTTAAGGAGAAGCATTGAGGGGCTTTAAAAGGAGTCACTTCCAGTCCTCCTCAGAGGTTGGTGGTCATTGCACGGGATCTAGTGAGTGGAGGTTCAATGGGGTGCACTTGGTGGGGTCTTCAGCTTTCAGTCTGAGGAGCAGAATCCTCTGGGGAGGAAACAGCATGTGCGCTTCCTGAGACACTATTTTTGCCTGATATAGCTATAAGTGGCAAGATTGTCAAGAATTTTTTTTCAGATGTCCTGTAATGAATGCTGTGATATCTATCTTTTAAATAGAATGAGGGAAAACTCCAC
Source organism: Horornis vulcanius (assembly GCA_013401035.1). NCBI lineage: Eukaryota > Metazoa > Chordata > Aves > Passeriformes > Scotocercidae > Horornis > Horornis vulcanius. The sequence continues at coordinate 29,150 of VZUA01012495.1, read as the reverse complement.
TAACCTCAATATAATTGTAGTTTAATTCCGAGAGAGAGAGAGAGAGAGAGAGAGATTCAATAGCAGAGAGGGAAATACAAGTGCAAACTGTTCTCTCAGTGGGAGTCATTGTACGAAAGAAATAATATTTGGAATGAACCTGAGAAATTAGAGGTGGAAGTACTTACAAGGTCATCGAACATCTCCCCACTAATGCACAAATCTTTCCTGCCACAGATTGAGATTTTTTTCCCGGCGTAGTGTTAGGTAACCTGAGCAGTAAAACTAGCACTGTTCCAGTGGGATTGTTAATCCTCAGCCTGCTGTTATCAGGAACAGGAACATTGTCTTAGCAGTGGGGATTACATTTTTGTTTACTTAATGCCCTCTTAGTACCTTAGTCTACATCTCCTCAGATTGGCCTGAAGTGATTGTCTTCCTTTCAGCACTTGTAGCTGTTAAGCATATTTTCCCCTCCCAATCATTTGGTGGATGTAATGCATATTTAATTCTTTCACGTGGCCTCCCCAGCCAGGTGTTGTAGCTCCATAGTGATTTTTGATGCACTTGTCCAAGTCTCATCCGAGTCACTGACCTCTTGCTGGTTTGGCAACAGAGAGACCTTGAGGCCTGTCCTTGAGAATGTCAAAGTAAAAGGAACTGTTGCCACCTCGGTCTGTGATTCTGTGTTTCAGCCACTGTGGTCCTTTTTGCCTGCCATATAACACTGCACACTCACACCCAACTCGCTGTCCTCTGCCAGGTCTCTTTCATCATTAATGCTCTCACAATACAATGGGATCAGGTCTGGTTCAGCAGTGCACTCTATATATTGCCTGTTGTTTAGAGGGATGGGATAAATTAGATTAAACTTTTGCTTATGAACACCTTTCTCTTTTAAACTTCTATGTCACAAAGCTGTGTATGGGTTTTTTTAAACCAAATATTTTATGGATATATGGAGTAACAAAACAGACAAAGTGAAGAAGAAATAATGTAACAATTTTCATATACTCACAAATTTTTTACACAGCACAGGCTGAAAATGTGACTCAAACATTCTTTTGTAACATGCCAGCCTTTGCTGAGGGATATCAAGAAATAGTATAAACACTTGCAGGCAATAATTTGTATTGTTTTGTGGTGAAGGAACTATATATCTGATTAAAAAGAAACCTTATTAAATGCAAACATTTGTCTTCTGTTTGCTTTTAACATTCATAAGAAGGAGCAGATCCTTTAAAAAGTGAATCCGTTGTTCACCAGGATTCTTGTTAAATCAGCAGGAACAAAGCTGCACATCTGGAATTACTGCACTTCTACCAAGCATTACCTGATGCCCTGACACCTGAGCTGCATGAAAAGATGCATCCCACATATTCTTTAGCTGTTAGCACAGCAGCCTGATTCTCTCCCTTGAACAGAGAGAACAAGAGAGCTCTCTGGCTTTGCACCTTTGCTTTCCAATCTCAAGTTTGCACCTTTCTATCCCATGCTGCTTAGGGTTTTTGCAGCAAATCTGTGATGCACTGGAGTACAGTAGGCGGTTTACTTGTTTTCATGGAAGGACAATTTGTACTTAAAGCAGTGATTAGATGAATTCTTTCTTTCTTGCATGCTTTAGTTTCTGATGAGTACTAGCTTCATCAGTGTAATTATAATTAGCACTCTTCATCTTGCTTTTACGGTACCAGCTGGACAGATTGGTCCTCTTACTGCACAGATTGGCGGCAGGGTTGCCTACATGGAGTTAGGTGACAGGCACCATGAAATAACAGATGGTAAATTCAGGGCTTGTTGGCAATCAGCAGGTTTTTGCTAATGACTTAATTAGCTATGCAAATTGTCAAATCAGTGTGAACATTGTTTTTATCGAAAACTTTACCTAAATTAATTACCATAATTAAGTAGCAGAATGTCAAGTATATTGGATGCGTAAAAGGGCTTGGCTGGCTATGGATAAGAGAGTTACCATCTTTATTAGAGTGCTGTGCTCTATGTTTGAGAAGTTTGAGGATAAGAAATGTGGTTTCTTTTAAACTACTTTTAAAATACACATATCACCAAGTTCCAACCGAGATATATCCTGGTGCCTTTCCAAAGAAAATGGCTCAGGAAGGATTTACTGAATAAAGGCTAAATATTTCAAGGAGAAGTTTAAAGACAGTTTCATAGCCTGTTTATTCGCTCAAAATCAGGCATATTTTTCAGCCTACCTGCTTCTCAGTTCTGGGGTTTCTGAGATCCAGAGCCATGAGCATGGGGCTATAGAGATATGCTATAGTTTTTAATTAAATTAGAAATAAAGTATAAGCGTCCCTCCTTGTTCCTACTATGTGGGAACTTTTAACTCTGTTGTTCGAATGTCACAAAGTTAAAGAGATGCAAATTCTCTAACATGATTTTTTTAAGTTGATTTTTTCTCTCTCAAGGTTTCCATATAACAAATATTGGGTGCTGTTCACAGGATGTGATGGTGGTAGGAGAACCAACTCTGATGGGAGGCGAATTCGGGGATGAAGACGAAAGGCTTATCACTAGATTAGAGAATACACAGTATGATGCAGCAAATGGCATGGATGATGAAGAAGATTTCAACAATTCACCTGCACTGGGAAATAACAGCCCATGGAACAGCAAACCTCCTGCTAACCAGGAGACTAAATCTGAAAACCCCACACCACAAGCTTCCCAATAGGTTATTCTACAGCAGTGCCCACTGCAATGTACCTCAGTGGGTTATTAATTACCGTTTCACAGCATTCTTCAAAATAAAATTTAAAATAAACACCTTTCAAATGATACAGTATCTATTTCTAAACTAAAGCTATCCAACCTTTTTTCGTTAGGGAAAACTCTTGTATAAGCTTCCATATACATTCCTTGGAAGTATTGTCATACAACTAGATACTGGCACTGACCTCAATTAAAATAATTGAAAATTAAACAGCATCTCATGGCAAATTTCTGACAGTGCATTTTATTGGAAGGGGTTGTTTTTTTCCTCATCAAACAATGGCCATATTTTAACAAGTCATCAGTGCTCAGGATCTCATTAACATAACTATGTAAAACTTTTTACAATTGTAATATATTTTCTGCTTTTCAAATTGCACCTGAAATTTCTTGTTTCAGAAAAAGATCAGCTTTTAAGGAAAAGTAATTTAAAGTAACTTTTGTTCATTCTTTAACTTTTCTTTCATCAGTTAATCATTTAAAGGATCCAGCATTTTTAATTTACATTTAGCTGATGCCAGTAGATACTCTATCTGTCATTTAATAAAAATACTGAAACAAGAAATGTCTTTTTTTCATCAAAGACATGAGAAATATTTTTATGTGGAAAAAGACACCCAGTCCTATGAGAGTTTATGCTTTGTAAAATTGCTGTCGATCCAGATATTTTAAAGCCATGTAATCCATTAACTTTGTGGGCAGCTTAATAAATCTAAAACTTTTGTGTTTTTATTATTGTATCTGAGTTGGCTTTGTTGTTATTTCTTTTCATAGTATATTTCTTGTATAATATTTTTGTAAAGCCCTCATTTTTTTGTTTTACTTTTTTTGTTTTGTTTCGTTTTTTATTCCGGTGTATTTATGTGAAACTTTATAAAAGAAACTAATTTTTTTCATTTACATATTAATATGTTCAACTCATCATGTAAAGACACAGTGAGTCAGTGTGTTATATGATACAACTGTATTTTATGTATGCTTTGCCAATAAGTGTGCCAATAAACTGTGTTAACAAATGTGCTCTTACACAGTGCATTTAAAGTTCCTTGTACACACAACACGCGCACCCGTGTTCAGGATCGTGCACCAGGGATTTCGGGAATTAGTGTTTCACTGAATTGCTGTCTTTTTCCAGCTAAAGGGAAAGCCTATGGTTAGGTGGGGATTGCTTGCAGCTCAATTTGGTTTGATGCTCTTTTTCTAACAATAACGATGTGCAGCACCACAGGTGAGTTACAGCACTGAGAGCCAAATGTGAGGGAGTGCAGGGCATCCAGCCAGAGAAGCTCCATCCTGATCTTTGCATCCCTTGCCTTCCAGGGCCAGGGCTTATTGGAGCGGGGATTTCCACTCTGCTGAATTCTGTCTGATAGTTTTATGATGAGTCCCTCAACTGGTGATGGGAGGATTTTAAAAATCCTTCTTGCTTTGCTTTGCTATCATATCAATTGTTCACGAGTGCCAGCGAAACCCCTGGCGTGGTGCAGCTGCCCTGGGCACAGCCCAGCCTGCAAAGCCCCTCCCTCGGCTGAGCTGGAGGGCTGAGGCACAAGCCCACACCCCCAGGAACCTGGGAAGCCCTGCAAGGTGCAGCCTGGGACTGGCAAATACAGGAAGAACTGTCGGCAGAGAGATGCTGAATCTACCTACACAATCCTGCTCTTTATGCAGGGGAGTGGTGTTTTGCTCTTCCCTGAAACTCTACTTCAATTGCTGACCTTGTAAGAGCAGCTGAAGAAGTCCTAGGCTTTTTCCTGAGTGGCTGTATGTATACCCAGAAGTCAGCCTAGGGAAATGTGTCTCCTTAGCATATATACATATTTTTTTGTAATCATGCTTTTTCTGGATGTGATTCTACCAAACAGGTTTGAAACCACCTCTGCAGAAGGAATAGAAGGCAAAGCACTCTGTGTGGCCACTTTGTTCCTGGTGAAGGACAGCTCTCTCCCTGCCCCAGGAACCAGCCTTGGCCCCTGATCTGGGACCATGCTCCTGCAAGCAAAATCCTTGTCCAATGAATTTTGGCACCTATGGTACTCATTGCAGGAAGATAGCCTAAAAGACACTCCAACCTCTAGAGCAAAAAGGATATCAACTACAGAATTTTAAACTTGCATATAACAAACGTGTAGCCATGCTGCTCCTCCATAACACTTTCAGAATGTAGGAAACTGTAGTTTTATCATTTAGTGACTGTATCAGCCCTGATTTTTCCATGTAAATAATTAAACTCACAATGTATTCCTTTAAGGGATCTCTGGCTTCTATATAACCGCTATAACATTACAATTATACACTGCAATTCTAATGTTCAAGAGCACTAATCATTCATATTACATCTCCATGAGAACATTCTAAAAGGCGTTCCTTATTATTAATCTTTCAAGACTGGCACTACTATTTCAATTATTAAAAGATTTATGATGTCATATTGCTCCTGTTGTTTCAGTAAATAAACACAGGAACGCTTGAAAAATGGGCAACAGACTCCTTAGAGAGCTGTCCTTGAATTAATCTCCAAGGACACTTTCTCCATATCTCCTCAAAACCCTCGTTTATGAGCTATCAATCCACCCTATTGTGGTTAGGGTGAACAACAGACACAGCTAGCTGATTTTATTTATTCACTTTATTCATACAAGAAATGTCCATAATGGTCCAGCTTGAGGAAGTGGTTGGGATGGACAGCAGTTGGACACACAGCCTCCTCTCTGCTACGTCCTCCGGTCCCGTGCCCGGCTGCTGCCTGGGCTTTTCACGTTTGAAGTGACATGGTAAACTCAAGACAGAGCCTGTGATCCCATTTCTGATCCTAAGAGCTCATGCCCTGTCCTCAGGAACACTCCCCATGGGCTGAGGATTAAAGAACAGTGCTCACATGAACTAATGGATTTTATGGCTTTCGGCTGGGGGTTGTTATTAAATGACACTGCAGCTTCCATCTGCTCTGTGACTGCCTGGCACAGAGCAGTGGGAAAGGTGAGTTGAAGCAACAGGTTTGTAAGAGCTGGAGTTGCAGCCTGAAGAATGAAAGCTGGAAACCAATAGTTAATTTTACTGTAATCAAATCTCACCACCTACCAGAACATTGTATCTCTCTTAGAATTTGGAAGGAAATAATGTTTTTGGCACTTCCCCCTGGGGAGCATTGCAGCTATTAAAAGGAGGAAGGAAACTTATCTCATGATGTTGAAATACTTTCAAAAAGAAAGCTCTTGTTTGTTTTAGCTAAATGGAGGGAAATACTGGCCCTGAGAAGTGCCTGTGCAAATCAGAGGGAGGAAATTACAGGAGTTTACTTGGAAAAGCTGAATCACATAATTAATAAAGTGACCAAATTTGAATACTGATAACCAAGCTGGTTGCTGTTACAATGAACTTAAACCATGCAAGAGTCATAAGCACTGGTGGGTTTTAATTGTTCTTTGAATTGCTTTGTTTGGGGATTTTTTTTTTTTTTTTCCGGGGATGTTGGGGGGTCTTTGTTCAGCAAAGTCCATTTCTTAGAGAACTTTCAACTCCCATCAATCACTGGCTGGTCTCACCAGCTGCTCTTGTGAGAACATTTCAGTTCCTAAGGCTCCTTCCTTCTCTCTTTCCCCAACAAGCAGTATTAAAAAAAATCAATCTCTTCAGAAAGCAGGTTTTCTCAGGTTTCATCATCTTTGCATTCATGTGTATGGGTCTAATAATGTGGTAGGATAACTCAGTTTGGAAGGGACCTTGGGAGGTATAACTAGTATTTGCATTCTTTCAGACCTCTGTGAAAGTCATGACTAATTTTTAGCCTTGGTCCTGGAGAAGTTACTGCTCTCAAACACTTGGTTAGTACCCAACTTGCATCCTTGGGGAGCAGAGCAAAAGCACCCCACACCAGAGAGCCAAGGATGCCAAGGATGATCAGTCGAAGTGTGCAGGAAGACACAGGGGTTAGAGGGGGGAGGAAACTTCCAAAGGGAAAGGCAAAATCCTGAACACCACTGGGTGTTCTCTAACATCGGGGTGGAGAGAAACTCCCTACCCAGCCATGGCTGCAAAACACCATTAAAGGAGTCTAAATGATAGAACAGACTAAATTTTGCAATTTCACAGCCTCCATGAAAATCCCATTTTAGCAAAGACAGGATGAAAGAGAAAACAAGAATGATTGATATTGAAGGAAACCCAGTTTGTGTCTAATATGTCCTGGAGAAACTGCTAATGGAAATTGAATAGTCCTGAAAATATTTCCTGAGACTGCAACTCTGATCAAGTAGCCCTATGGTGATATATTGCATGTCCAAATTAAAGCTGCCCTGGGGCACACGTAACCCCAGCAGCTGGTTTTACTGAGCAGGACTGGATGATTTGTATGTTTTTTTCTAGCTTTTTGACAGCATATTTTTATACAAGGCTAAGGCCTGAATCTTCTACTATGTAAGAGGAGCTACTGAATATTTAACATCCCATAGAACTGATGTTACACCAGCATGTCATTATGCTCTATTAGAAGCCTGGTGGTACCCCAGCATTGCAGAATGGCAGATGGTACCTTTAGATAGAGTCACTTATGGAAGTCTCTAAATTTATGGACCATACTCATACATTTCTTGAGAAAATACAAATTTCCACTGAATGCTCACTGTATTAAAATCTGTTCTAATTTACCATGTTATTTGACAGCAAGTAGTATCAATTCTTCAAAGGGGAGAGGTTTTATTAGGAACAGTGATAGAGCAATCTAACTGTAAAAGCATTTCTTCCATGACCCTGTGAATCACTTCTGAAATAAAAGAACTTTATCCCTCACATCAAGAAATAATTTTTAATGGGTCTATGGGCAGTCTTAATTCATAAGCACGTTTTAAAACACCATTATGCACTAAAGATGACATCAGGAAATAATTCACTTATGCATACAGAATCAAAAACTTTATAAAAAGCACCATCTACAACAGAGCACAAACACTCCAGCTGCCCAAGAAATTCCCAATTCTGTTTCCACCAATTTTACAGGGATCAGGATGAGATGGATCAGCTTTAGTTTGAATAAGATACTGAAACTATCCCTGATAATTCAGGTTACATGTTACTGCACATTAGCAAGGGAATGTGCTTCACCAGATAAATGCCCACCCAGTGTTCCTCCACGCCTGTTGGACAACCAAATTCAGCCTCCTTTATGTCAGTGCTGGTGGCTGGAGTCTGAATTTCTTCAGATTCATTTTCTTCTTTTTTCTGTGTGTGGTTGTGGGGATTTTATGAGGGTGGGGATTTTTATTTTGGGAATATTTGGTGTCTTCTTTTTTCTTTCTTTTTTTTTTCTTCTTCAGTCTGAACAGTGCCCTATAAGCACTTCTCAGATGTCCAAGACCACATCAGTTGGAAGGTGACATGAGGAGCACGTGTTAGAGTGTGCGTGTAGCAGTATTTTATATTATGTAAAAAGAAACTGCATGATCTCTGGAGATCCTCAAATTGTGTATCAGCCCAGCCTAATTAATAGCTCTGTCTCAACAACTCTGAATTCATCTAAGTTGCTATGTATAACTTTGTATTGAACAGCTGTAATGTATAAGGTTAGCATCTTCTTTGTAATGCATTAGGAGACATTTTAGCAAATGCCTGATATAAAGCAGGCATTTAACACTCATTGCATTCAACTGTGACTCTCATTTCATCACATGAAGTTTCATCCTCCCTGAGTAATCTCTTGGGGGGTCTGAGTACTGAAAAAGCTTTTAAGAACTGGTGTTTGATGCTTTCGGATGCTGGGGATTTTTTTTCCGTTCTATTTTCTTCCATCTTTCTTTGATAGCTTATGAAAATTTGTTTGTCATTTTGCACAAAATTTTTAACTTTCCATTTTTTCTGCTCATGTGCAAAACAGAACACAGGACTCACAAGTGCTCCATACAGACAAACCCATCAAAACCAAGGTGGGTTGTTCCCAGCTTGCCAAGAGGGATCAAATTCAGCAGACAGAAGGTGTGAAATTTAGGAACTGTGATCAATACTGGGGCATGTGTCTATCTTTGACTGCAAACTCCATTCTGAAAGGGAATTTTCAGCTGTTTTCTTTGAAATATCCCCTCCAGGTTAAACTCATGTTCCAAAGGGTGATAACAAAGGGTGAACTACTGAGACAGCTATCTTTTCATTGGAGTTTGTCAGCAGCTCTATGTCTGTGTCTGTGCATAGACCACCAGCTCCTCCAATGTGAATCAGGTGGGAGGGAAGTGCTGCAGGAGCTGGGCTTATTGCTAAGGTGTCCCTGGACAGCAATCACGAGCCTTTATTGTGGTTCCTGAGCTCTGCAGCAGTAATGCAATTTCATTTCTGCATATCACAGCTATCTCCTCTGCTGATCTTTGTGTCAACAGGGATGGGGAGCTTCAAGTTGGCTTTGTTTGTTTTGCTGCTATATCAGCCTATAAGCTAAAAAAAAATAACCTGTATCAGCCTTCTTTCTTCCAGAAAAAAATGCATTATTTTTAAATATAACCCCTTTTTCAAAGAAATCAGGACTTCCTTGGGAAGGGCCTAACTCAAATGTCACGCAGCAGGATTTGGTTTTACTGTAGATGCCGGTTGCATTCCTGAGAGGGAGGAAAAAATACTAATGGCCAGGTTATAATGAGGGTCTGAACAGTAGCACTCCACAGGGAGGAAACATTTTTGAGCTCAAGACCATGTAATAGTAGGATATGGGCTTTTAAAATGGAAAGAGAGTTGTCGAGTCCTATGATTTTTTCTGTGAGACCCACAGCATGGCCATTTCTCAAGTAGAGAGGGGAGCTGCTGGGGAAGGAAGGAGTGGTCTGTATAATAATTGCCTTCAAACAGTCTGAGGCTTCTGAAAGTGGCAATCTACAAGACAGCAGTTTCCAAGAAAAGTCCATATACAGGGGAAGAAAACTGCAATCAGTAATAAAGGAAACCTTCTAGCGATGGGCCTCATGCAGGCACTTCCAGGTACCAGGATGGGCCCATAGCTGCAAGGTCAAGATTCAAAGGGGAAAATGGAAAATTGATCTTATTTGCTTTTAATTTTATTCATTTGTTTCATTTTTTAAATCTTCTGTGACCATGCTGTTCAGTGCCAAAACCTTCTGATTTCTTAATTACAACAACCTCTTTTAGCTGATTAACAGGTGGATTAATCTGAAATATACTTTGAGGCAGAGGAAAGAAAGCACGGGGACAGCCCTACCTTATAACCAGTAGAGTCATTTTGTCACACTAGAAGCCTTGCTGCAGCCAAAGCTTTTCTGAGACTGTTATACTCATCTACCCACACCTCACCCTCCACCCGAGTACCCTACAGTCTCCTCCAGACCAACATCTTCCTTAGGAGAAGGTTGGTGGTGATTTGGCTATCACTTCAAAATGTCTGCCTATATGACTGCAGGTCATTGTGAGATATTCAGAGTGGATGTACAGAAATAATGATTTTCCAATATCGTCATTCTTTAATATTTTATTTTGGTTTTTTGGTTGGTTGGTGGTTTTTTTTTTTTTATTCAAGCAAAATTTCATTTGTTTGGAATGCATTTTTCCTTTTGGTTCCTTCTGGGTATTGAAATTTTAAGTTGTACTTGATAATTTTCTTTCCAGATGTGATTGTCATGAAACTACAAGCACCACAAATTTGTTTTCAGTTTAAAACAAACAGTTAAAATTTTCTGGAGCTGGTAAGTAAAATATCAAATACAAGCAATTCTGAACTAGCCAAGGGTGGGCTGATGAGGTTCCCTTCTCAAGGCTCCTGACTAAGCCACAACACTTAAGAATGAATTACACAGATTGTGTCCTGCCCACCTCTCTACAGAAGTATGCTTGTAAATGCTGCAGAGAGATAGTTTGAAGGACATATGAATGATATCGAATGACAGGGATCACCCAAAGCATCACCTATTCCATCTTTCTCCTCTCCTTCCTTCCCCAATCCTTCTTCAATATTTGAAAATAGACTAATCCAGGAGACTTGCAATTAAAAAAAAAAAAAAAAAAAGTCATAAAGGCTGGTCAGGTCTGGCTTTCCAGTTACAAGAGCTCATCTCAGGATGCTGTTGTGTCAGCTGGTGCTTTACAATTGACCAGAACTGTAGACCAGTCCCTGACTGGACTGTGTACATGTGTACTGTGTACTACGTACACCACTGTGTACATGTCTGGCTTTATGGCAGTTTCAGTGCCTACAGCACAGCAAGCAGTTCCTAAAAAGCTCAGTTTTCTATAATTCCCACAAAAGGACTGCATTGAGGACTTCACTTTCTGTACAAAAACAAAAGGCTTCAGAGCTTCTCTGGCCTGCTGGCACATCCTTGGTCCCTGATGGGAAGCCAGCAGTGCACTCCACTGCCCCCATCCCACCCTTCAGCAGCAGCACAGCCCCTCTGCCTGAGCATCCACAGTCCTGCACTGAGGCCACTCAGCCTTTTACACAACCTGAGATATTTGTATGTCTCAACGTTTGTGAGTCTTGAGTGGAGCTGGGCCAATTTGGATCCCTTTATTAGCAGTATTAAATTCCATTGTGAAGGTATTTCCACAGCTGTGAGTTATTCAACATAAACTACTGAAGTAGAGAATAGGCTGCAAATAACCCACCAGGGAACAATTTCTTGAGTGTTAGTCATCCAGCAAATTCCTTTATTCTCAGTTTTTATAGAGGGATTATTTGATGTAGTGGATATGTCCAGGTTATAATGTATTTGATTATTTATAGCAGATATCTTGTGTCATGAGCTCCATTTTAAAATGGACAAGGATTATTTGAGCTAGACAGATGTGATGTTAATTTCCAAAATTAACTTCCATTTCGGTGGAGCCTGTGCTATTGCTTGTACTTTTGAGAATATCCCTTTTCTGGTAATTTGTCAATCCCCCAGTTGTTTTGCTACTAAGCCAGTATTTCATCCTGTGATTTTTCTGTTTCCTGTATCTTTCCTTGATGACTATTCCTATTTCCTAGTGAAATATTTCCGTCCCAATGCCACCAAATGGATCCCTCTGTATGGATAAAAAAGCTCTTTTTCTGTTCCACACTACATCACCACTCAAGATATTTTTTCAGTTCTGTGGAGACCCCCAAGAGCAGGTGTCACCTGCTTCATACCCCCCTGAATAGAAACTCCCCCTTCTGTATCACCTGCCTGAGCCAACAGCGTGGTCTCTCTCCTGAGAAATGTATTTAGAGGATATACACCTTTTTAAAATGCTACTCCATTACCCTAAAAACAAGGAGACTTTTACACAATTCTTTCTGGTGTCTCCAAATCAAGCTATTGGCACAGCACAGTTGTGGTTTATCCCCAGCTGGAAACTGAGTACCACAAATCTCCTTGCTTAACCCCACCCACCCTTCCACACACACTTCCTCTCTGGTGAGATGGGGAGGGGAATCAAGGAAAATAAATATAAAACTCCTGGACTGAGATAAGGATAGTTTAATTATTAAAAGTAAAATATAATAATTCTAATTATGGTAATAATAGCAATAATAACAATTGTAATGAAAATTACAGAGGGAGAGGAATAAAATCCAAGAGAAACAAGCGTTGCACACTACAACTGCTCACCCTTCACTGACCCCATACCCTGTCCATCCCTGAGCAGCAATTGGTGCCAGCTCCCACCCAGTTTAGATAATCAATGAATCCTATGGAATGGAACAGCCCTTTGGTCAGTTTGGATCAGCTCTCCTGGCCATGCTCTCTCCTGGCTTCTTGTGCACCTGCTGACTGGCAAAGCACAGGAAAGTCCTTGATTTAGAGTAAGCACCAGTGAGCAAAAGCCAGAACACCACTGTGTTATCAACATGATTTTTGAGGTTATTCCATACTGATCTGAGTCATTAAAGTGCATTACCTACAACTAAGGTCCTTTTTTTATTACTTTTGTTTAATTCCCATGTATTTATGGTGTCACACTGGTGTGGTTTCAAAGTGCTGTGCATGGTATTTATTTGTGTAATTTCCATTGAATGTTTAATTTTTTTAATAGAAACTGTAGCAAAATCCTCCAAGTGCCTCTTAACAGTGCTAGGATTTCATTCCTGTCATCCTTATCCTTTTTTTTGCAGACTATTCAGCCAGCAATATTCAGAGCTTTTCTTAATGCCTTCCATCTCCTCTGTGCTGCTGGGAAGGGGCCAGCTATCAGCCAAACAGCAAGTAAATAGACTGCCTGCATTTAGTGTAGTGACGGGCACATATGTTTTTAGTGAAAAGTTTATTTGCCAGAAGAAAACTAGTTTGAGAATTCAGGTCAAGTTTTGGTGAATAACTTTGAACTAATAAATATAAGAGGTGAGGAGAGAAAGATTTCAGAAGTGCAGGAAAATCTCATATCAATTCTTCTGGAACCAATCAGCTCTGTTTGTTTGGGCTAGGCTACTCCTGTTGCCAGCAGGAAAAAACCCAACCAACCAACCAACCAACCAAATGATCAAACAAAAAAATACCCAAAACAAAAAACCAAAAAACAACCCAGGGATGGAAGGGAAGAAAAACAGGACAGGTGATTGCCCCCAAAACAACATCTAAGTCAGAGGTGTTTAATAAATCTATTTCCTTTGGGGCCCATCTCCCTCCCACTCCAGCCCTTGCCCCACGTCTCCCCCTCTCCTGTGACAAAACTCTATTTCTGACCCTATCCATTTCAACCTTCCCCATCCCTTGGTCCTTTTCATGAACATGCCCAGGTGCCAGCTGGAGAGCCCCCAGCCTCTGCCATCCCCATATCTTTCCAAAGCTCTGCATTAAATTCCCCTCACTCAAACCCACCAAGAGCTCCCCACATTCACGCTCCTCCAAAAATCCTCCTCAAAGCCCCTTCTTGGTTCACTCCTCTCTGTCAGAGCAGGTACTTGGCTCTTCCCAGGACCATTGGCTGCTGCAGCCCACTGTGCCCATCTTACCTCCCAAAAAAGCCTCAGACAGTGCTCCAGCAGCAAGCCAAAGATTCCAGAGGGCTGCTGTGGTCGCTAGTAGCACAAAGTCCTGTCCTAACAGGTTTCCAAGGGAAGGAAAGGAATATTGTGATGAGGGAATATCTGATGTACAGAAACTCTTTTTTCAGGATACATTCGCAAGAGACTGAAATGTCATTTATATCTTAAAAAAATATTGCCCTTAACACTCACTTAAGATGCAGAAGAGCTGGATTCAGCCTTCAGCCTCCCGTGTTACATAAGGGTTACACTGAAGAGGGGCCAATCTCATTTCCTGTGGAAGTGTAAAGGTGATCTCAGCAGTATCTAGGCCAAAGGATAGTGAGTGCCTCCAGAATGTGCTGATGCTTTCTGCAGAAACTTGGTGATCTATAGATCTATATCTATCCTCAAAGCAGGTCACAGGGAATTTGAGCTTGGTTTTTATACCATACGGAATACACAATCCTGTTTGCTGCTCAGGTGTCACTGGGATCATGGTCTACTGTCCTCTGTAAATCTCAAGTTTAAATTTTATTAAATTGCATAAAAAGAGCAAGTGAACTGAGCATCATTCTTTCAAGCACACTGAGAAATTTTTGTTGAAAGCTGACTCAAAACATCCATACTTAATTTAAATTATTTTTCATTTAGTACATTAGAAAGTACTGCTACTGAAAAATCTCCAGCCAAGTGTCCCTGCCATGGTAGGACAAGGGTGTTTTGGTCCCAGGGGGGCTGCCTTGGTCATGCAGAGAGGAGGGAGTCCAAGGCACCATGTAACGAGGTGGCAGTTTCCCACTCGGGCAGGCAATTCCACTGATTTTGGTGAAATAAAAAGCTCTGAAGCTCAAAATCATAATGTTAACCTGCTACCACCACACTAAATCCTCGTTCTAGCTTTTCAAGGTCAGTGAATTCAGCTCATGCAGCTCTTGTCAGCAAACACTGGTGCAGCTATATCAGCATAATGGTCCTTCTTCATGGGCACAGCAAAGGGAGCTCTGAGGAGATTTATGGAGGATCATATCACAGAGCACTGCACAGTTGAAGATGATGGAGAATGTTGGTGTGATGGACAGCAGCCTGACTCCACAGCACCAATTAGAATGCCTCTTCATGCAGAGGTCTATCTCTGCCCTGCCTCCCCCCTATCTTTGCACTTTCCAGCCCAGTTACAAAGCTCCAGACCCCTCCCACACCACCCACGGTCCCCACTCGAGCAAACCCCATATTCAGTTCTCGTCCTGGACTCACAAAACGAACACACCTGTACTCCTAACTGCCGGTGATTCAGCAAACGACCTCATTTAGAAAC
>VZUA01012494.1:24530-35668 GCA_013401035.1 Horornis vulcanius | reverse complement strand
ACTTAGAAATTAAATACCTGGTGAAATCTTCAGCCAATCTAAAACAAATCTTAAATGGGACACTGCTCGGATACAAAACAAAATAACTACACTGGCACTAACTACAAACACATTCTTGTGCTGCTGAAATACAAAAGAATTCTGCAGATTTAAAAATGACACAATTTAACGTAGTTTACTGCCATGGCAACTGGTACCTAAACCTCATACAAATGGAAGAGATCAGCTGAACTGTTTAGTTCTTTTCATTGGAGCAGTCGCTGTCAGAGTTTCCCTCATTGCAAGGACTCGATTGGGCTGGAAAGTCTCCCATTTTTAGGCTTCTTTTCTTAAACAGCAGCATAGAGATATGCTGCTCCAAATGGGGCATATGTGCTTACAAAGCCCAGAAATGTCCAGCAGGAGTGTGAAATGATGGCTGCTTCACAGTATTCTGGCACTGAGAGTACAAGATAGAAATATTGCTTTATTTTTCTATGAGCATTTTGAGATAATTTTATCCCTCCCTCTGGATAGTGCTTAATAAACTCCCCATGTGCAGCCCACTTCCATTCCTCATCAGTGCCCAAGGAAACCAGTCTGTCCCCAAATCTGTCCCATCCCTCTACATCCTCCTTCTTCCCCTACCCCCCACCAAAGCCTAGGGAAATGCTTTGCAGCATGCCTGGGTTGCAAATATGGGCTCTGGGCACAGCACAACCCAGATGTGATGGACTGACAGGGGAGCCTTCCTTTCAACAGCCCCTACACTTGGGCATCCAGACAAGTGTTTTGGCTGGGAAGGAGAAGAAATGCTGTGTCTTGAAAAGGGGGCTCAAACTTTTCTTGACCTTTCCTATAAATGGAAAGATAAACTGTTCACAGCTCATGCTGTGGCTAGAGCAATGTAAGCATTTTTTCTGTCTCATAGTATCAGTAAGTATTCAATCAGACTGATGCACCATTTTCACCTTTTTTTGCCACATATTTGGTTTAGTAAAATGTCATAAACTTTGAATTTTAGGAAACATTGCCACGGGAAAACACGACATGCTACCCTTGCACCTGCTCTGATTAGCAACCCTATTAATATGGGATCCAGTTTCTGAAGGGGGAAAATACCAAACAAATAAGGGAGAGAAGTGCAAGAACATTTTTCTATTTCACCAAGACGTTTTCTTTTTCACTGAAAGATTGGTGTTTTAAGTTTCTTTTCAAATTTCCACACTCTTAAATCCTTCTAGTCCCATTTCTGTCCTTTTAGCATCTGAGTGCTAAGACCGTGATGCAGCTGTGTCCACATATTCTTTCCCTGTCATGTGAAAAAGCACAGCCTCTTCTCAGCATTAAACTGCTTGCTACCATCTCATGAAGTGTCTTAACCACCTTGCCTGGTGCAGTTTGTCTTTCATATGCAGCAGACACATTCCCTGTTGTCTCCTTCCTGAGTTAAATACAGGACAAGCCATTTTGCAGCACCAAGGGCTGTCAGAAGCATGAGCAGCAGCATCTTCTCAGCTGACTTCTGAGGTGCCCCCGGTGCTGCTGCAACTTCTCTTCAGCAAGAGATCTCTCTAAAGTTTCCTTAAGCTCTATTTTCTCAACAGGAACTTGTCCCTTGTAGGCATATGTTAGCCAGAAAAGAGTTAAGCAGTGCAGCAGAAAGAAGGAATTCAGCTTCTCCCCAGAAGAAAAGAAAAGCAATGCTCTGCAGTGTGTGGGACCCTGGACCAAGCCTCTGAAATAGCCATTTCCAGGCTCTGAGGGCACTGACAGCAACTCAGGGTCGTCACAGAATATTTCTGGAAGAAGTATCCATTCACACTGAGAAAAGCATCTGATAAATAGATATTTTCCAAAATAATGGGTTTTTTTGCTGAGGGTCCACTACTTCTCTCTCTAAACTGTACCAACATAATTTTAACCTGTTTGAATACTGGACCATGCCATGTAGTATTAGAGTCACTAGAATCAGGGATTATCAGCTATCTGTGGTTGAAAATCAGGAGTGTGTGAATTGCTTAAGGAGTTTTTACAAGTTTTTACTTTGGATTTAAATATAACTCCAAACTCCACCTCTGTGATCAATGCCATTGGTAATTTCATTTAAATCTGGTACATAAAGGTATATAATGTGGGGGGTTTTTTAACTGAATCAAATGAATTTGAAAAAGTTTTACCTGCTTTTTACTTCAATTATGAAAAACATTAACAGAAAAAGTTGGTTTTTTCTTGTTCCCTGGCTGATTGTCAATTGTTCTTTCTAAACATAAGATAATTTCCGAAAACAAGGTATTTCTCAAATGAGTGACAATAGCAAGGGAGTGAAACAAGTTCACCCTGCTGACACTCTCTGCCAGCTGTTTGCTGTAAATGCTGATCAGTCACATTGAGTATCAACTATCAAAAGTTATAAGGCATTTGTGGACAAATCCTGGATTTTGAACTGCAGACTGAGTATCCTTTGTTCCTGTGGCCATGCTATAAGGAGTCCAGCAATACTTAAAATCAGGTTTGCATAGAAAGTAGAAGAATCTCAATAAAAATATTAGTACATTTGTTTCTTATCACAGAAAAAAGCCTTTCTTTGTTTGATTCAGAAGGAGCTACCTTCACAAATCCACCAGCTCCTGTTTCTGGGAAACCCCTATTGCCTAAGTGCCAGTCATGTGGACTTCTGCCAGCATTAAGCAAGTTTCCAGAATTTTTCTCAGGTTGGGCCATAACTTTAAAACCAAGTAGTCTCATGGGCAGAGATCTTCTGCATGCTACTCTCAGACACAAAGTCTTTGTAGAAATTGTGTCTCCTCACTATGGAAAGAGTGTGAGGAGCTACTATGCTAAGAATGTACAGAATGTATCTCTTGATTCTGTGGCTGTGATTTCGTGGCTAGAAAGAATGAAGAGGAGCCATTAGCATGTGACCAGCCAGCTCTCCAGAGGCTATAGTGAAATGCTCTGGGAAACACAGCTTGGCAACCCTGTAACCCCCAAAAAATCCCAAATTCCCAGTTTTCCCAAAGAGCCTCATTCCAGAACACAGCAAAGAGTTATGAGACATTATTTTTTAACTTATATATTTATGCGTGTTTCTAATTGTTGTTATTATTTTTGTTTATGCAGTCATGCAGCGGTACAGAACCTATGTTGTTTAGTTAGTGCTGGCTATGGCTGCTGATGGTTCTTAGTTGATGTGGTCCCTAGACTTCTCCAGTGAGGGTCTGTCTCCTGTCTTCTCTGGCTTTCTTCACTTTTCATCAATGTGTATTCTACTTTATTTTACTCTTAAATGCAGAGCCAAGCACAAGCCTACCCACAGCAGGAGTCACTCTGCCAGGAGTGCCTGTGTTGGTTCTAAGACTGCCCATGTACTTCATAAGGGCTCAGGCCATCTTCTGGGACTAGGGCAAGGCAGACAAATCAGAGATATGTTCCTAGCAGGGTCTCAGGTGTGGTTCCCTGGGGGGAGGCTCCTGCCTGATCTCTGCTGCCGTGAGAATGGTGTGGAACCACAGCTGCTGTGATGGTAGAGCCCCAGAGCTGGCAATGTGAGCATATGAAGTGTGGACTATAAAAGTATTTCCTTTGACTAAGATGTCTAGAAAGCCTTGTGCAGGGAGCAAGGTGAAGGAAGCCTCCAACTGTTGTCCAGTCTCATTAAATTTGAGAGCAGGCTGCAGACACACAGGAGAATGTCTGAGGGATCAACACTACATGCTTGCCCTTCTTTTATACTCTTCCCAAGCATACATTTCCAGCAGACGGATAGCCTACATGGGCTCCTGTTAGAACTCAGTATGGCCACTCATGCCCCCAGCTGCGGGAAGGTCTGCTGGGCAGCCCCCTGGTGCTCCATTCCCTGTCTTCTGCAGCCCATCACCCTGCAGATCCTCGTACTCCCTGTATCCTTGGGTTTTGTTTGAAAGAATCTCAGCTGTGGGGAGGCATGGTATGCAGGCCCATGTCCTTCCAGCGTGGCACCTCTCTCCACAGAGAGGGACTCTCCAGGAGTGGGTCCTTGCAGCACGCCACAAAGAAGTTGTAGTAGAGACACAGCTGCAGAAGCTGTGCGAATGATGTCAATACAAGAAAGATCAGATCCTGGTTCCTAAAATTACTTGCTTTCAGTTAATGTCAAACATATTTCCAAAGTGTCTTACACAATTTCAATTACGCACTAGAAGAATCTGCATTGTGAAGTTAAAGTTTAATTTTATTATAATTTGCTCTGAGGAATGTTTGTGGTTTAACCTCTGTTTATGTTTTTTATCTTTTGGTTTACATTTTTTCCCAGATCATAAGATACAGTGCATCAAGACTTCACATTAAGGCAAGATACTTGTTTAACATTATTTGGTAACTCTTTAAAAACCAAACAATTGTCAACCTTGTGCCACTGAAATAACTGTCTGCTCCAAATTCATGTCCCTGGAACGACAGAATGTCCTCATGGTGAGGTGGTCTGTCAAATCACTAAACAAGGGTTGGGGGTCAGCTCTCCTGCAGATAAAACACTAATGACTCCATGCAGCTGTGCCAATGGGGATTTTGGCCCTTCAAAACACTGCTCACAGGATGCTCATTATTTGATCATATGGAACACGCACGTGCTGTGGACATGTAATGTCCTTCAAATAATCCACCTCAGGAAAATGACTTCAGGAGGTTGGATACACACAGAAAGGATGCATAAGGAAACTAAACTGTATGTTAACCCTGTGAATGTGGTCCCAAGTGGCTGCAGGACCCTGCAGTGTAACCAGCAATTTCCATCACAAACCAGCCATGTAATTACAGTCTAACTGCAGAACTTAATGCTAATCTCACAGCAGTTCAATTGTGCTCTGAGTCCTGATGGTGTTGTCAGATACCAGGTGCCTTCCCAGACTATCCAAAGGTCAGCCCTGACCTATAAATGTTGCTGCACATATGGAAGGCACTTGCACACACTGGCATTCACACATAAAGAAGGGGTAGTCAGCAGGAATTGGATCACCAGATAGGAGATTCCTGCATTAGTAGATCAAGATTTGGTTTATACACATTTAGCAATATCATTGTAGTAACTGTAGAAAAAGAATTGAAAGTATCATGTAAAATCTGTGTAGTCACAATACTTCACAATTTCCAAATGATGAGCAAATATTATAAAAGAGAGGAAGAGAAGGAAGACTTTTTTTTTTTTTACTCCTTCCTACCTAGCTTATTTGTGAAATAGATTACAACATATGTAGGACAAAATCTCCTCAAGATCCATTCAGACTCTGTGAACACCAGACTTACCTTGAAGAAAATCATGTGTCATACAGTGCACTCTCAAGCAGAGAAGAAAAAATCTGTGCAGTCATGAAAAATGTATTATCATAAAATAATACACATACTGTACTGTACTGGAATATAATACATAATACAACAAAGATAAATATGTATATATATTCCTTAATACACATGAACACAAAATTACACATATGAGTCTCTTCTGTACTTTACACTGTCCCATAACAACAAAAACATACATGACGTTTTCTTGAGCTTTAATGCAGAATGTACATTTGTAAGGACTGCAGAATCTGGTCATATTAGGAGCAGTAATAATAATGTCAGAGTTTTTCCACATTCCTCAGATAAGTTACATGCTCAAACAATGTGCAGAGGGCTGTCATGTCTGCTAGCACCTTACCAAAATCCACGTGGCTTGCTCAAATCTATATAGTTAATTCATATTTCCTTTTTTTAATTAAATGACAGATGTACCCAGTATAAATCATGAATGTGTGTGGAGACTGTTAAACCACTCATAAATGCAGACATTTCTGCAGTCACTGAATCACTTTCAAATAAATTCTGATTTCATTCTAATGCATTCTGCATACTGAACATTACAGCAAATATTTTCTGTGACAAACTCTCAGCCGATGGGTGCTACTCAGAATTCACTAAGCACAGCTAGTAACCCAGTGTGTAGCCCTCACTTTGATAGGATGAGAAGGAAGACTTTGTCAACAAGAAAATAAGGAAGAATGATTAATTCATTTCCCATATGAATTTTAAGGCATTCAGAAACATTCATACTAAAATTCATGAGACTTTGGGGATTTATTCATACCAAGAAATTTGTTTCAACTCATTTCTATAGAGACAGACTTAGTGAATCACAGACCAGTGATGAGCTCAATTCTTTCATGTTTTTTAGTNGTTTGTTAGGTTTTTTTTTGTATTTGATGAGACCTTAAATACTATATATGTATGTATGCATGTATATGTACAGGAGAAATACATTTCTATGTAAATAAACAGGATCAGGAAAAGTCATGTCAGGGTTAGGAAATACTATAATGGCCATGTCCTTGGGAATTTGTAAGGGAGGGTATGCTTTTGTGACCAACATTGCAGTCTTTTCAGGTACTCTGTCCCCTGAGCTTTCCTAAATGGAAAGCTGAACTTACAGGAGAATGAATCAGACCAAACATTAGCCATCCAAAATGTAGGCACCAGTTAGGCTGGTCAGCTGGATGGTCCTTTGCACCCAAACAGAGATGGCCTTTCCACAATGCAAGTCAGCCCAGCAGTCCCAGAAAGGAACAAAATACTATCTGGACTATTTATCCCCATCTATGGGGAGATGGGACTGTGGGGGCAAATAGCTTAGTGAGAAATTTTACTTTTATGTACTTCAGCATAAGTCAGATGAATCTCAGCCTTTTGTCTGAACTCGGGAAAAAAACCAAGTAAAGTAAGGAAGTCATAAGAGATTCAATCGGGCTTTTTATTACACTCCACAAAGCTTCATATAAATGCTGGCTAAGGCATTTCTCTATACAGAACAATAACATGAACTGACATTGCTGGCTGCAATTTTTTTCTCCTTTCATTCTGCAGAGAATGAACATGGAAAACAAGTCACTGGGAGGGAGGGAAGCGTGAAAAATGTGTCTCTGTCTGCAACTGCAACCTTTTGCTTATTAATTCTCAAAGGACTCAAAGCAGAATCTCATGGAAGTTTAAAATCTGACAAAGCTTTAAAAGAAGGCAAGCCTTAAAACTTTTAAGGTAATAAATCATAGTCTTAAGATTGCCCATTTTTTAGAATGTCAGTTAAGATGAAAGAGCCTGAGAAGGAATAAAATACTTGGGTTTTTTTAATTATTCTTTTTCCTAGTCATCCTGTGTTTCTCTTTATTTTGCCTACAGAAAATCCATTTCTCTCTGTGCAACTTACAGTTAAATTGCAGGAGGTTAAACCTTTTCACAGCTTTTTGCATGGAATGTAGAATAATTTCGGAATGGGTTCTTATCCTAATGTACCACACTGAAAAACTATCTCATCTTTATCTCCTATTAGACAGGAGGACAATGCATCAGATCACACATCTATCACTCAAATCAGACAGAGCATCATTCTACTAAAAATGCCTCTGTAACTGCAGAAAAAGATCACTGACATCGCAAAGTACAAAATAGAGATGCTAAAAAGTCCCAAAGTTAAGGACGTCACTGGGACTTAGTTACGCATCAGTTCCAAAGAGCAATTTAACATTCCCATGCTATGCACAGAACTACGTGGATGCAGGCAACATGAAAGCAAGACATAGTGATGTCTCTTCTGCAGCTTATGCAATCAAGTCAAGACTACATATAATTTGTATTTTGTTTTGTGCATGTTGGACTCAAAATTCAGAGTTTACTCTACACTGTAGGTATCTACCTGTGCACAGTGGGGAAGGAACTCTCATCTCCGTGGCTTATGATGAGAAAACAAGTGAATAGGTGAAGTACTTGATCAGGAAGAAAAACATGCTTAATTAACTCTGAAACAGCTGACCAGGAGACCCTGCTGACCTCTGGGAGAGTCAGCTGGAGATGGAAGGGCAAAGTCACACCCTCATCTTTGGAAAGCCCATTGCACTGCTAAGCATGGAAGTACCATGCCTCCAAAAAGGCAAGAAGTGAGAAGCACCTTCAGGCAGCCTGGCAGCCTGGCCTCTCCAGGGAGTTAGGTGACATTTAGGGACCCTCTCCACTCACCTGTCTGGGTCATGGTGTGAGAAACCAGACAGCTCAATCATGCAGAGGCAGTTGGCCTGTCCAACCTGCTGTCCTGCCTCCAGCAGTAAGGCAGTGGCCATCAGCTGATGCCTGAGGAGGATTTGGAGATGAGGGCAAGCTGTAGAGCCTCCCCTGTTCCTGCCCCGCCCTGTGACGTAATTGCTGCTTTGTGTCTGGTAGCCCTTGATGGCTTTTCCTTCTGCGTCCTTCCCCTCTAACATCATGAACAAAGCCAATCTCCTGCAGTGACAGGGATGCTGGTGCCCCTAAAGGGACTGGCAGGTCCAGAGCAAGGGGCCAGCCAGCAGCAGTGTGGGACAGGCTTTCTGAAGGGCTCCCAGCAGCCAGGTGCCTCAGCTCCACTCCAGCCTGACAGAGGTGCCGAAAATAGCTAGACTCAGCTTGGCCTCAGGACTTTAATGTTCCTTTTATTTCTGAAGCAATAGCATAAAACATCTGAACAACACTTTTAGAATGTAATCTAACACATTGTTTTGTTTGCATCTTTTTAAAATAAAATTACTAGGGTATAAGGGCATTCTGTGAATTATGCTGGCTTTTATGTGCACTGGAATATGATGTTTGAATAAGAAAATTCAGAATAATAGTCTGCTGTGTCAGATACCATGTTCACACAGTTAATATAGTCTTATCTTATGATCTGAAAGAGGAAATTTCCAGAGCAGACAATCCTTTGGGGCTTTTTTTCCTTATTAATCTCCTTAACTCTGAGCTATGGCATGGATGTTACAGATGAATCAGAGATGTTCCTTCAGCACACTTTAAACATTCTTTGGGGGTTCAGAAGACCCTCTCTCAGCAGCCACCTTCACAGGACCCCAGTACCTGGCTTGGTCCCTCTCATCAAATCTTCAGGAGCTCAAAGCAGATGGTGTAGCTACCCCAGGGAAAGCTGGATTTTTCAAAAGACTTCAGCTCCCACGAAAGCTGAGAGCATTTAAAGTTTCATCACCTCATTTAGCTGCCTACATGGAAACTGGTGGGTGCTGAACTCTTTGGAAACGCCTGTCCTGTGAAACGAGCCTCCAAGCGTTTTACATCACAGCTGACAGTGTCAGTGTCGACTTCTACATGTTGAGTAAGTAAGGTCCTGACATAATACACTATAATGACTCCCTGTGCAGCCCTTTAAGGCTTTTATGTAAAGACATGCTTAGACGTCTTAATAGCTCAGAGTTGTTACTTTTACTACTCATAGCTGTCTTACACATGTGGGTTTATGTATCGATTCACGTCAGTGTAGCTGCTAGGTGAACATATTCACGTAAACCTTGGAATTTTTCTTGGAAAATTCACCAAAGCTTTTCCCCTTCCCTGTGAAATAAATTATGTCCATTTGATGAAGTGCTTTCTCTGGTATTCCAAAAAGGCCATTGCTACAAGAGTTATTCAATTATCTGCCAAAAAATCAGTTGCAAACATATGCCTGTCTGTGTACCCACTAAGGTAAGAGTTTTACAGTCTGGTAAACTAAGAACAAGTCTGCATTTAAGTCTCAGGTTCTTTAATTAATCATTCTTTCGTTTCAGCTTTGGAGAGGTTTCTTCACGTAACTGTTGAATTCGTGAAAAAAAGGAGTTTATGTCTGGAGCTGTATGGTAACTAGAGAACCTTTAATTGCATGAACATTTTAGACAACACGTGTACTTTACAAACATGGTCCATGTGGCAATGTTTAGCAATCTAAAATATATCGCAATGAATGAACATTTAAAAGTAATCACATAAAGGACAGGGTAGACCTCTGGATTAATCACTACAACTTTTGGGTGGTCCAGGATATGCTTGTAAAATTTTATACTGAGCAAATTTAATATTATGTAGAAAAATCATCTTTGCAGGATATTTCACCTCACATTCCTGTGTCTGCCTTTCTCCCTAGCAGAGCCAACATGGCCTCAGGCACTAACAGGGGTTCAGCTTCTGGGAGTGGAACTGTTCTGCAGACCCTTCACGGCTATAGGACTGACTGTGCAAGCGTGTATTTGTTGGTAGATGATGGATTTTTCCACTGGTACTTGCCAGACTGACAAACCAGACCAGCTCCTCTTCTTTCAAATGGATTCCTGATGCTTCTGAGACTTTGAGAAAGCCTGTATATTAGTATGTTTGGCTTCATTTTTGGCAAAGCAGACTCTCTGAACTCAACTCAGGATGAATGCTTTTTTCTCCCCTTAGCCTCTAGCAATATGCAAATAGGTGAAATCACCTCTTATATTTGAAAAATAATTAAAAAGGTAGAATACTATCTAGCTAAATCTACTTTTTCAGATCTGGCATTTATTTCTTTCTCTGTTTATAAAAACTAGGTCACAGTGTGTGTTCATTTCAAAGAAAAAAAATTTAAATATACTTTTCAAGCACAAATTAATGCTTCCCAATTATGCCTTCCTGTGGTGTTCAAAAAAAGTTTTTTAAAACAACAAATTTAGCATAGCAGAAATGAAAACATTTCTCTTAAAAGAAAAAAGGCTATCATAATTTGCTGACTAAAGGTGTAAATTTATCAAGTTAAAAGTAAAATAAGGTTAAAAACAAAGTAATAAGGCTAGCAGTATCGATCAAATGATAGATTTATTGGTTATGATCATAGTTATTACATCATTCACAGACAGCACTGCTTTTGCTACAAACATGGAGCTGTTAAAGCAATAAAAAATAATAAAAAAAAACTTTCCATGAAGAACAAATTAATGAGTGGGGGGAAAATGCTTTCCTATAGAAGGATATGATAATTGTCCTTGTTATATATGTCTGCCTATCTATAGATGTCTTCTATTCAAGCAGGAATTATCCAAAACCAGAACTTGCTTGCCACTGATACTAAAACTTCCAGGACCTTCAGCTGTAATGGCAAGAGAGGAAAGAAGAAGAAGGCAAAGTATTTGCTTCTCTCTATGGTGTGCTTCCCAGGTGTCATAAACTGCATGTACAGCTCAGCACTCCAGCACTCCCCTCATATCAGCACAACAGCACTGGGATGGCAGAAAACACAATTTCCTCCAGATTATTATTAATTTTCCAGTGATCATAGAATCACAGATTAATAGAATGATTTGGGCTTGAACAGACCTTAAAGATCATCTAGTTCC
>VZUA01012481.1:24110-38600 GCA_013401035.1 Horornis vulcanius | reverse complement strand
AAAAAAAAAAGTAATGAAGCATTTGAGTACCAAAGACAACCCCAAAGTTTAAAAGCAGAGAGACAAAAAAGGGGAAGTAAAGTGGCTTTTGTGTGAAACAGAGGCCAGCACAGCCCTGCTGTCTGGTGTGCTGTGGGGTGGTGTCTGTCACCAGCCTCACTGGCAAGGTGCTTTCTGTGCTTTGTGGCGCTGCAGGTTGGGTGAAGTCCCACCTCAGATGTCTGTGGTGTGTTGAGTGTGTGCTGCAGGTTGACCACAGCCTGGACCTGCATCTCTTCTCTTCCTGATTCTTCATTTGGATGCTGCAGGATCAGGCTCTACCAATTAGAAAATGAATGAAGAGCCTGATTAGAGCTTTAAATGGGATTCTTGAGACTTTTGTTTGTACCTGAGGCAGTATGTATGCTGAAATTAAACAGCAACCACTTTTGGCATGCTTCCTCTGCTCATATAATCTTTCTAGCAGGCTGTGTTGTTCTTACTGTAAATCTCTCTGTTATATATATGTATTTATTTATTTGTATTCAGAAAGATCACATGTTTATGTGCAGTCTTGGGCAGTAATCATGGCCATGTTCAGCCCAGTGAAGCCCCACCAAGGTGTGGAGGGGGTTTGATCTTGCTGCCTGCCCTGCTTCTGCCCAATTTTGGCTGCTGCTGCTGTGGCTTGAGGCACTTCTGGCAGCTTACTGACCTACTTTTGTGAGTTCTTTGGCCCATTCTGGGTGTGATCCAGGGCCATGGGAAGTCCTGGTGAGATCCTCCCTTGCCTTCTCTCGGTGTGCAGCTCCAGTTCTCCTGAGGAGCCCATCTGCATGGCCTGGTGGCCCAGCTGCTGGCTTGGGCCATGCTCCTCCTACCTTTCCAAACAAGCCCTCCCCAAACCCTAAAAGGACACCTTTAAGGTATCATGGGTGATTTGCACTCTTTTAAGCAACTTTTCTCTAGGTATAATCATGGTGATATGAGGATATTTGTCTTGCAGTAGAGAAGTCAGGAAAAGGAAAAATGAGGGCAAAGAGGACAAGAGAGAAAAAGTGAGAAGTAAAGTGTTTTGGAGGCTGGCACTGACGGAGGAGGGAGGGCTGCTGGAAACCCTGGCTGAGCAGTGGGAGCTGCGAGAGGGGAGAGGCTCTGACTGGAAGAAAACCAGAGGTTAGAAATAGCTGCTGAGCACTGTGGTGTGTTTTCCTGGGAGGCTGAAGCCTGCCCATGGAATGTTTCAGCTCGGAGGGAATGCAAACATTTTCCTGGGCTTTGCCTTTGGGCTGTGTGCTTTGGTCTTTGTGGATCATTTTTAACATTGGGGGGTGGCATTGCTACTGCTCTGTTGGGCTGTCGAGACCACTGGGAAATGCAAGCCAGTTCAGCTTTAAGTGTATTCTTTTTCTTCTTTTTTTTTTATCCCCTACCACCACTCTTTTCCCCCATACACTGTCTAACACTAAATTCAGCTTTTGCATGTGGTTATTACTTCATGACAAGGCATGATGAACCACTTAGGAATTTCTGTAAGTTTAAAATTATCTTTACATTGGCCCCTGTTAAGATTTCTGACAATTGCCGTTAATCTTTAGGCTGGGGAAAAAGGCTTTTTCCTCACCATATGGACTAGACCAGATTTATCTGCTGCTTGTTGTCCTTCATGGGACATGAGGCACATTCTGTTGAGTGATGGATCGTGTCTGGATGTGTCATAGCAAGAGCACGTTGGCATGGACACTCAGGTGACAAAGTCCTGTGCACTCACGTCCAGCCCATGTGCTTGTGCTCTGTTTCACTCTTGTACTTCCCCTCCTGAACTTGGAGTGCATTTTCACTGTCCTGTTTCCCTGGCTCCAGGAACAGCTCTGGAGATCAGCTGCTTGTGCAATATGCTCGCTGAAGTCTCCTCTTTCCCAACTGCAAATCGGTGCAAATGTGGGCCATTAAAGCTGTGATTGACTCCAGACCAAGGCTGTGCTCCCAAACCCTCCGTGCACTGTTCAGGGCTGGGGTTTTTGTTCTTTGATACTTGTGTTTTGTAAGAGCTTCCTGGCAACACCAGCGGTGCTAAGTCATTTTTGTTAATTTATTTCCAATAAAGAAGGTATCTTTGTGACCAAAGAGGGAGAACTCCAAGCTTTTTTTATCATGGATACAGCCATATTTGAATGTGTGGAAATATTTCCAGAGCACGGTCTGCTCCCTGATCATTTCCTTTAAACATCCAGAGCCATGTTGCTAACAGCATGTGATCAAGGGGCTTGTACCAAGGTGGCTGTTCTTGTTAATGGCAACTTTTCTTTTATTTAAACCCACAAGTGAAACACAGCTCTTGAAATGATCACACAATCCTGTTTTCCAAGAGGCCAACGGGTCAGGAGGTGAACAGGGTGTTGTGTTCCCCAACAGAGAACATTAATGGTTGCTTAAGTGGGATCAAAATGTGTGACGAATTTTATATGCAGCTTGTAAATTTAAAAAAAAATATCATTTTTCCCTTTCAGAATTGTGGTGTCTAGCATTGAAAATCAATTCAGATATTTATGTCCTGTAGCAGTTGATTTCTAAGCAATTAGAGGAAAACACAAGTATTTGCAAGTTTTGTGTTTTTTTTCAGTTGTGTTTGCTTCTTGGATAATTTTATCCATGAAGCCTCCTTTACCACTTTGTCTTGTCGACTCAGCTGAGTTAAAATTAAAGCATAAAATGAAATGTTTATTTAATCATGACGATGTTCTTAAAAACTTGAGAGTTTTCTTGTGCCACTAAAAAACTGCCTTCAAAACTTCCTGAACTTCTTAAAATGCATCTTCAACACTGATAATTAATGAAGATATACTAAGTAATAAAGCAGCATTTAGCCCATATTTGAATAATTAGAAATTTAAACTAAATTCTCCTAGTGTGTCGAATATGCTTAACTTTATGATAAAAACCCCCCAAACCAAACCAAACTGGTAAAACTGATCTTTTGCACAAGAGCATTTCTACCTGATTTAAATTCCAGGAATTCAACAGTTTAAACTGCAATATTTTTTGGGGGGGGAGGAATAAAATCTATTCAGTGTTCAATTGAAGACTTTTATACAAAAAGTATAAAAGAATGTTAATGAGAAGGAAAACTGAATCCAACAGTGGGATTCATAGAGCTTGGTTAATTACACAAATAGTAATTCATTCAGGTCCTCTGCCCAGGTTTCATTCTCCTTCTTGACTCTGCAGACTGGCATCCCTTCACTATAGCAAAGCAAGGGCTCAGCAATGCCAATTATTCCAGGCTGTTCCCTGATACGATAAACTTCGTCAGATAAGAATATACTTAACTTTAGATTCTGAACCAGGCTCTTAATATATATAATTCTTCATACCATATGTGAGGACCACTGACCATGGCAAAGCAAATGAAGTGTTAATTATCCAGAAAGAGCTTAGTTCTGCCCAGTGATGGATAATGCTGCCCAGATTCAGAAATGGACTTATTTATGTGATTAAAGTTAAGCACATGCTTAATCTCATTGATCTCTAACATCAATAACAGTTTATCAATTCAGAGCTGCAATTGGTGTTGCAAACACATAGGAAAGATGAATGGGGTCTTTGCCTTGACTTTGCCCACTGAATTTCTTGTGGACTGGGAGGTGGAAACGGCAAATGGTTATTGCTTGGAAATGGACTTGGGGGACTTTCAAATTCTTCGCTATCATTGGTCTCTCCACTTTCCATTTCTCAAGGGTGATATTTTGATCACTAACATTTTGAACCTAACAGTTTTGGGTGGAAACTGTTTCAAATGAGGTGATGCAAGCTAAGATATAATCAGACTGGTAGCACCCTCCATGATAGAGAATATTAAAATAGAAAAATTACAAAGGAAAGATAAAAATTCTAAGGTTGAATGTCTGCAAAGAGACAAATAACACTCAATAGCATGCATTTGTAGCCTGCTGTAACTGGGGAAATAAACAGGAATATAATGGTGCCCTCTAGACCTGGTGCTTCTGCTTGTGTGCACGTGCCCCTTGCATACTTGGAAATATAAATGCCATGGCACCAATATCTAATAACATTTGAGTGCAAGTTCATTTGACCTGCTTAGATGAGGGGCATAAAACTGACATACAGCACTGGAAAGCTAATTTTATCTTCCTGGGGCTACTTTTGAAGCCTTGGTTTCTTTTTTGTTTGTTTGTTTCTGAAGTATTTCTTCTCCAGCATAGCTTTTATCTGTCCTTAAATTGCACAAAAAAATCTTGTCTAGGATGCTTACCTTTTGGTTTTCAGTTTAAATTATTCTTTGACTGAGAACTGACTCTTTCTGAATTTTATTTTGAAGTAGTACAGGTCAGCACCAATAGTCACCTTTGTTTGCTAGAAGAATTTTTATTACCAAAGCAGCTCTGCTGGAGCCCACTAAAAGTACTGTCACCTCTAACCATTTTGGATAATGGGCTAAACTAGGAGAAAAAAAGGTGCTGTTCACATAGCAGCTTTTATCATTGATAGAACTGCAGTGGTTTCAGTGAACAGAAATCATCTTTAATGTTTTTGTAGTGTAGCCTCAAACATGAGTGTTGTTGGGTGGTGCTGAGACGGTTGATAACACAAGAAAGGCACCATTGCCTACCCACCTTTAATATTAATAGACTTAAATAAACCTGCTTCTGTTCCATGCTCTTCAGTTAGAGTAAAAACAAATTTAGAACTACTATGGTGCCATGGTCTCTCTTTTCAAACATGGAGGAGTAGGATGCAAAATCCCTAGAAGGCTATTCCTGTATAAAGGTTTACTTTGGGTGGAAGAAAGGATAAGAAAGTCCTTTTGTAATTTTGTAATGAGCTTCATCCCAGCTCTCTATATCTTAAAGCCAGTTTCTGGGTTGAGGGCTAATGCTTGGTTTTGAAGATGACATTGTATTTGACCATGTGCAGTGCCAAGAATTCATTTCTTGCCTCTAAATCACCAAGATACTGCTAATAAACTCATTTAGCTATTGGTACCATGTTTTGTGAAAGTAAT
Source organism: Horornis vulcanius (assembly GCA_013401035.1). Classification (NCBI taxonomy): domain Eukaryota; kingdom Metazoa; phylum Chordata; class Aves; order Passeriformes; family Scotocercidae; genus Horornis; species Horornis vulcanius. Next base: position 33,598 of record VZUA01012481.1, on the reverse strand, counting down.
TTAGGAGGGAAAGTAACACTGCAGGAATCCAGTGTGCCTTAAAGGTGATACGAATGTCAGATTTATCTGGTGATAAGATACTTTTGATCTGTATCCTTGAAAGCACAAATTAAGCAAGATTGTTTGGTTCTGAACTTTTCTCACAAAGGTAGAGGCAAAGGAAAACCACCCTCTTTAACCCAAGACCTTCACAGAGGTATTTAAACTGGGCTAGTTTGATACTAATTTTCAGGAGATATGCATGGCTTTATTGTTCTGGTGCTGAAATTACACTTAAATTTAATTTGAATGAGAGAGCTCGAACAAGGTAAGTAGCATACGAAGCTTGGCAGATTTCTGTTCTTTACCAAGTTAGAAGAAAAAATATGCAGGTACTCAGAGGGAAGTTACAGTGCTTCTGGTTTTTATTCCTCTGCTTGCTTGCTAGGGAATGATAGGCTGAGAAATGCAACATCATCTATTTCTTTTGTGTTCTTGGTTACCATAGAGCATATGCAACATACAGCAAAACACAAACATTTCCTGCTTTGTTTTCTTGGCAGTTTTCTGAATTCAGTATTTTGGAATTAAAATGAAATAGTGTGAATCAATGTAGAGCACACAGAACACCTCGTTTCTTGATCCTCTGATGAGCATTTTTAGAAAAAAAACTGCTGAAATATGCATCGTAATCAATCTGATGAACAACCAATGGAGGAGGCTTTTAAATATTTAAGAATCTCTGTGTTGTAGAGAATAGCACAATTTTTTTAAATGAGAACTACAAGTTCCTATAGACCATCAGAGTAGTTCTCCATAGAAGAATTTCGTGCCAGAAGGCTTAAAATACCTAATCCAATCTCGCTTAAGCTGGGATGTGATGTGGCCTGTCTGAAGTCCATTGATAATCTTATTTCAGCTCCCAGGAGTGACCATTGCCTCTTTCCTTCCCTCCTCCAGCGGGACCTGCTCCTGATTGCCCTTGCAGCCCCCACGCATCTGCTTCCATTTCCTCCTTTATTCTTGTAGGAAATATCTCCCTAGTTACTTTTAATTTCCCCCCAGCCATGAGTGACACCTTCCTCCCTGTCCCCAGGAGCAGCGTCTGGCCAGCACCACCCACAGCACTCCTGTGTCCCCGGAGCTGCTGGCTTTGGCATCACTCTGCTCCGTGAGCTCCTGGAAACTCCCCAGTGTCACAGGGTAATCCAGTTTTTAAACAAAAGGCATAATTAATATTAGAACACTTTGAGCAAGAGTGTGGCTTTGTAAATAACAATTTGTCATGAGAGGAAGTGGCTTTTGCAAGGCGAAGGCTTGAACAAGGTGATATTTTTGGGTGATGTTTCAGTGAAGAGATTTTCTGGAAATCTGTGATTTACCTGTTACTAACACTGTGCTATTGAACAAGTAGGGAGCAGTGTGTGAGAACAATAATAGTAATCTTAGTTACAATGGTTTTGATGAAAGTACACTTTAATTCACTAATTATGGCAGCTAAAAGGCATTTTTACATTCAGTGTTAAAATCACTGTATCTGTATTTTTACCTCACTCTTCCAGCTGCAGAACTCTTTTTCTAACATGTTTTTAGTCATGTTATGCAAATGCCTGTTTAAATTACTAGGAGTATTTGTTTTCTATTTCTGCCCTGTAAAACATAATTTTAATACAAGTTATTTGTGAAATGCACATTGCAAAAGGAAATAAGGTTTCAGATGGCATTTCTATGATAATTTTACTGCAAATGTTGACCATGTTTTTGTATTTGTCTGTAGAAGGTAATGCAGGATGTACATAAGGCATATTTCAAAGACCTAATATTGTATGTGACTAAATTAGTGAAGTAGCGCTGGCTTCCCTTTGAACAGTTAGTCTGGCACTAATCACAGGGAGTAAAATAGATCACTGCCTCGCATCCATTTTGGGGGAGGCAGAGGCTGTGGCACAGGGCTCTGCAGAGATCCAGACCCTGCCTGGCTCTGTCTCCCCTCTGTGGGGGTCTGGGGTGTCCCCAGGCAGGACCCACAGGGCCAGTGACAGCCTGGGCAGCAGGGAGAGGGCTGAGGCTGGCACAGCACCGAGGGCGTGATGTATGTAAATAGGGGAGCAAATGCATGAGTGAGTGAGGCAAGGTGAAGGCTGTGCTGAATACCTAAAACCTGCCAGTGGTGCTCTGCCAGCACCTGGAAACTCGGGAAGCGTGGAGGGGTCTGCAGGGGTTAGCCCCCCAAAAAAGTGCCCTGTGAATTCCCAGCCAAATCTTCTCACTGCTACACGCAAAACCGCAATTAAAATCACGCTTTCCACTCTAGATTGATCTGCTTAATAAAATAAGGTTAGTTGCATTTAAAAAATGTATGGGCGAGTTTGCTGCATGTGGGGAGAATAACGGATATTGCTGGCACGAGATTGCTCTTAATAAAACATCTCCATTTCAATGGCACACTGTATTTTTATTTGGCTTGATCCTCCGCCTCTGAATCCAAATGGAAATTTTTGGAAACAAAAAGAGGTTTCTGGAGGTGGCATCCTGTTGTTTGTGTCTCTGTCGCACTTTTCAATCAAATGATTTGTACTAGACTGAAGTTTGACAAGCCTGCTGTAGTGTCACGAAGAAAAAGCTTCCTCATGAAATCAAAAACATATAGCAGATGCATGTTTTATTGAACATTACTAAAAATAGCGCTTTAAACCCTTACTCTGTCTGTAATGCTCTTTAAGTATCTTTTGAACACTGCCTTCATTATTAAGTCTCTGAGCTTCCGAAATAATTTTCTGATTCTTTCTCTTCTGCAGACCTTATTTTTCAAAGCAGTTGATGTTTGTTTGCTGCTTTGCATGCATGTATGGTGAGTGAGTTGTCAGTCAGCTGATGACTCTTCAGTCATGTTGGACAAAGTCTTAAGACTATGTCTGTAAGCAAATTCCAGACACAATAAAATGAATAAATTTTGAGATTCTTTAAGGATTTCAGTAGGAGCTGAGATGAAATATTCTGCCTGTTGGTGACTCAATGATCACAGTCAGTGTGAGGAGAGGAGAGTTCTCACCCTGCCTGTTGTCATCTCCATGCAGACCAATGCACTGAAATCTCCACACCCCTTTGGACTTCTCCTTGCCTTTACCCACTACAAAAGCAGGTGAAAGCTGCTGAGTTTATAAAAGCAGGGCAGTCAAGAGATGCTGAGAAAGTAAGGACTGGGAAGTGATATAAACCTGTTAGTAGGCAATATTGAGTCAAGAATTTATTTGGTAAAATAGATAATTGAACAAATACTTTTTACAATCAAATATGTTATTGGTCATGCATGACATTATAAACAGCAGTTGCTGAAACATGACATGCAAAGCTACAGTTTTATGACATTGTGGTTTGAAAGATAGCTGGAAATAGCAGGTCTTTGTCTTTAAAGGATTCAGCTCAAATTTTCTATTTCTTCCCTTTCTGAAACCTTCCTGTTACTGAAACAGAGACCAAACACATATACTTTTATTTTTCTTAAATCAAGTTTAGTATCACCAGTGAAACAAGCTTCATTTCTCTTGTTGAATTCTCCATCAGGCTGATGGCTGTGAGCTTTTGCCACCATTTCTAGTATTTCAGCTGTACAGTTTGTTTTGCTTTTTTAACTTCTAGCCTGGCAATATGAATAAACACTGGTGCTATTAAATCACAGAATAGGCAAGGTTGGCAGGGACCACTGGAGGCCTTCTAGTTCAACCCCCTTGCTCAGGCAGGGTCCCCTAGACCACATTACTCAGGATTGTGTGCAGATGGCTTTCGAGGGAGGAAGACTCCAGGAAAGGAGACTCCATGCAGCTGCCTACCTGTACATACAAAAATAAAGGGGTTGTATGGAATTTTGCCTTTTGGTTCCTGGCAGATTTCCAAAATAAACCTTCTATCTGAGAAAGAAAAGGGGCTAAGTGGAAAACAGTTATCTTGTAGAAAGTTGTCTAAACCCAGACTCGTGCAGCTTTGTGAGCATGGGCAGGGTGAGAGCAGTTCTGACTGGCAGAGTTTGCAGCTGTTTCGCCTGGGAGAGCTTTTGGGAGTGTTGCTTCTGCTCCCATTGCAATTTGGGATGAGTCTTTTGACTCTGATAATTAATTTATAACCATCTGATATATTGCCTACTAGCTTCCACAGTTTCACAACAAAGTGTCCTTGGACAATGTGAAGGTACTTGTCCTCATTCAGGGCTTTGTATGTGCTATATCAAAAAATTAAATTGTTGCATTACTACACAAATGAAAGAAAAACTACCCACACATATCTAGCAAGACTTATTAGCTGGAAAATATTTTATTTTGGAGCTAAAGGGATGGAAATAAATGACACATATACTTTAAACAAGCTTAAAAAAAAAACCAAAACCCCCGAGTGTTTATTTGAAGTGAGCTTTGAGCATCCGTGTAAGTCATTTTGATTAGGAATGCGTAAACATAGGGGTCTGCTCTAGAAGTGCATGAAACTCGAGTGCCACTCCCTCTGTGCTGCAGGACAGGGGGAAATGCAACTAAATTTGAATTTGTCATGTTTCTCAGCATCTTACAGGCTGGTCTGGTTGAATGGAGCCCAGAGTCCTACTCTCCTAAGAGTGGATGATATATTAAGACAAGAGTGTATTACGCAGTAAGACATTAACAATGAGTCTGAAAAGGTATTGTGAATGTAAAATCACACTGACTAAAATATACTGAGGTTAAAATAGAGGGTAACTTTACAAATCACTATTAATTTCTTTGGCTTTCATTGCAATAACATTGATTTAATTCATTAGATTTCTTTCTAAATCTATATTTCAGTTTTAGAGTTGTCAGTTTCTGTTAATGACAATTTTGCCCATCTGTTCTAACACGAAAATGAGGCTTCATGCAGGAGACATGATAGATCTCTAATAGTTGAAGAAGTAAGAATCTTAAAGGTATTTCATTTGGATTAGCTCCATTCTGATGTGATTCACCCTTGAAACGAAGCTGAGTACTAAAAACTTTAAACTGTATAATCCAAAAACAAAAGTGTCATATCTTGTCATTTGGGCCCCTGTCTATTTCATAATTTACAGAAAAAATTTCAAAACATTCCCACTCATTCTCTTTCTAATGACAGAGCCATAATTTTGGGTGTCAGCATATCAGAATTCCACTGGATGTGATTAGAATAAGAATTAGTTTCTTTAATTTGGCCATTCAGACACTAGTATGACTACAGCAAGTCGTTTTGCTAAGCCAGCCTTTTCTGCCAAGCTGGGTTACAACTTCTGCTTCAATCCAGGTTTAAAACTCCGGTTCCTTGCCCAGGTCAATCTTCTGAAGGGGTAATTTTTCAAAGCAGTGTGTGAGTCTTAAGCACACAAATCCAGTTAGGAAATAACAAGATTATGTTCTGTGCACTGCTTTAAAAATTTACCCCTAATATCCTAGAGAGAGGAGCAGAGTTGTTGCACATACTGCGTGCGAGGTGTAATTTAAATTGTTTTTAGTAAGCAATTCTCTGCATTTATGCAATGCAATGTTATTCTGGGGGAAAAAATGCTCTGCTAATTATTCAGTCGAGAAAAATAAACACATCCATTAAGNCTCAAACTCAGCACATTTAGTGTTGCTTTGTAACAAAGAAGATGGTTCCTATAAAGAGCATCATTGCTGCTTTCTGTCTTAAACTTTGCTTGAAATTCAGAGTATAGCCTGGAAAATAAGACTAAAGAAGTTCCTACAGGACCAGATTTCTAATTTCTAAATACAAACTACTGGAAAATTTAGCTTTTCAATTGTAATACTTCTAACAAATTAAAAATCAACAAAAATATTATGCTTCTATGTTACCTGTTCAAGTGTATAGAATGCACAAAAACTTTAATCAAATACTCAGGTTTGCTCAGTTTTAAATTGTGTTAGTTTAATAGTTTCTANATTACTCAGGATTGTGTGCAGATGGCTTTCGAGGGAGGAAGACTCCAGGAAAGGAGACTCCATGCAGCTGCCTACCTGTACATACAAAAATAAAGGGGTTGTATGGAATTTTGCCTTTTGGTTCCTGGCAGATTTCCAAAATAAACCTTCTATCTGAGAAAGAAAAGGGGCTAAGTGGAAAACAGTTATCTTGTAGAAAGTTGTCTAAACCCAGACTCGTGCAGCTTTGTGAGCATGGGCAGGGTGAGAGCAGTTCTGACTGGCAGAGTTTGCAGCTGTTTCGCCTGGGAGAGCTTTTGGGAGTGTTGCTTCTGCTCCCATTGCAATTTGGGATGAGTCTTTTGACTCTGATAATTAATTTATAACCATCTGATATATTGCCTACTAGCTTCCACAGTTTCACAACAAAGTGTCCTTGGACAATGTGAAGGTACTTGTCCTCATTCAGGGCTTTGTATGTGCTATATCAAAAAATTAAATTGTTGCATTACTACACAAATGAAAGAAAAACTACCCACACATATCTAGCAAGACTTATTAGCTGGAAAATATTTTATTTTGGAGCTAAAGGGATGGAAATAAATGACACATATACTTTAAACAAGCTTAAAAAAAAAACCAAAACCCCCGAGTGTTTATTTGAAGTGAGCTTTGAGCATCCGTGTAAGTCATTTTGATTAGGAATGTGTAAACATAGGGGTCTGCTCTAGAAGTGCATGAAACTCGAGTGCCACTCCCTCTGTGCCGCAGGACAGGGGGAAATGCAACTAAATTTGAATTTGTCATGTTTCTCAGCATCTTGCAGGCTGGTCTGGTTGAATGGAGCCCAGAGTCCTACTCTCCTAAGAGTGGATGATATATTAAGACAAGAGTGTATTACGCAGTAAGACATTAACAATGAGTCTGAAAAGGTATTGTGAATGTAAAATCACACTGACTAAAATATACTGAGGTTAAAATAGAGGGTAACTTTACAAATCACTATTAATTTCTTTGGCTTTCATTGCAATAACATTGATTTAATTCATTAGATTTCTTTCTAAATCTATATTTCAGTTTTAGAGTTGTCAGTTTCTGTTAATGACAATTTTGCCCATCTGTTCTAACACGAAAATGAGGCTTCATGCAGGAGACATGATAGATCTCTAATAGTTGAAGAAGTAAGAATCTTAAAGGTATTTCATTTGGATTAGCTCCATTCTGATGTGATTCACCCTTGAAACGAAGCTGAGTACTAAAAACTTTAAACTGTATAATCCAAAAACAAAAGTGTCATATCTTGTCATTTGGGCCCCTGTCTATTTCATAATTTACAGAAAAAATTTCAAAACATTCCCACTCATTCTCTTTCTAATGACAGAGCCATAATTTTGGGTGTCAGCATATCAGAATTCCACTGGATGTGATTAGAATAAGAATTAGTTTCTTTAATTTGGCCATTCAGACACTAGTATGACTACAGCAAGTCGTTTTGCTTAGCCAGCCTTTGCTGCCAAGCTGGGTTACAACTTCTGCTTCAATCCAGGTTTAAAACTCCGGTTCCTTGCCCAGGTCAATCTTCTGAAGGGGTAATTTTTCAAAGCAGTGTGTGAGTCTTAAGCACACAAATCCAGTTAGGAAATAACAAGATTATGTTCTGTGCACTGCTTTAAAAATTTACCCCTAATATCCTAGAGAGAGGAGCAGAGTTGTTGCACATACTGCGTGCGAGGTGTAATTTAAATTGTTTTTAGTAAGCAATTCTCTGCATTTATGCAATGCAATGTTATTCTGGGGGAAAAAATGCTCTGCTAATTATTCAGTCGAGAAAAATAAACACATCCATTAAGGGCTTGACTACATATTAATGGATGACCTTTCTAACCATAGTGTTTTATTTGCAAATCTTCTAAAAAATTCTTTATGCATTAAGTATATATGGAATTGGATTTTATCCTGATCACTGAAAGTTAGCAAACATACACTCACTCAAACTCAGCACATTTAGTGTTGCTTTGTAACAAAGAAGATGGTTCCTATAAAGAGCATCATTGCTGCTTTCTGTCTTAAACTTTGCTTGAAATTCAGAGTATAGCCTGGAAAATAAGACTAAAGAAGTTCCTACAGGACCAGATTTCTAATTTCTAAATACAAACTACTGGAAAATTTAGCTTTTCAATTGTAATACTTCTAACAAATTAAAAATCAACAAAAATATTATGCTTCTATGTTACCTGTTCAAGTGTATAGAATGCACAAAAACTTTAATCAAATACTCAGGTTTGCTCAGTTTTAAATTGTGTTAGTTTAANGAGATTGAGATTGTATAATATATATATACATAGTTATAGGAGCATTATAAATACAAACTGCAGCTTCATTTACTGTCTGAATATTTGCTTTCAGTTCATAGCTACACAGTGGGCTGAGAAATGTGAGTTACTGTACATAAAATATGAGAGCAAAAGAAAGAAGGGTAAAAAAATGAGAGATGGAATTGATTATTTTTTTGCATATTGATTAAAAGTCTTATTATTTGAAGAAGCAACTGATAATTTGCTAATAGTGATTTTTCCAAGGACTGATGTTTCTAAAAATGATTTTCATCTATTCTCCTTTTCCTCTTTCACAGTCCAGTTTATATTCTCTACTTTTTAATTCTTGCCTCTTTTGCAGGCATTTGATATTTGTAGTATACATATAAAAGCAGTTTGATATTGGCTAAATTTGGGCATAGTCGTGTTATGAATACGAACATCTGCAATGGAATTAAAAGCGGCATTCACCAAAATCCAAGTGCGAAGTATCCCAGTTAAGCATACGATTCTGAATGCATAATTTAGTTGCCATATTTTGTTTCTTTCTTCTCTGTAAAATGTTTATGAAGTTCTCAGATTTATTAGATATTTAGAATTTTCCTTTAATTTCTTGCTGCATTTTTCTCTCTGTGCTTTCTGTGTCTGTTAATCTGCCTGTGGACTGGTCCCATGTCATTTTATTTTGTTTCTATTCATGTTGGATGACTAGCCAGACTATCAGAGATTTAAAAAATTCAAACCAGCTGAAATTCAAGAACCTGTTCTACTTGTTTGTGTTTAAAATTCTTTTTCCTACTATCAAGTTGAGCCAGTCAAACACTGGAGCAAAAAAATAGTCCTAAATAATACTCATCTTTAAAACCTAATGTCCATGAATCTTGACACTCCCTCTTGTCCCCCCAAGGTTCTCCTTCCTACTCTTTTTTAAAATATTTTTATGTTAATTGCTGTGGGAAGATCTGAAAATTCTCTGGTTCAGTCTCTGATTGCATCTATCTGAGCTGGGTGTTTTTCAGGGAAAGCAAACATGAGAAAACAGATCAGATGAGATCCCTCTCCTAAACTGGTGACAGTCCAAAACTTGTGCATAACCCAGCTAGACAAAAAAACAACTCTGATGTTCTGATGGTGACTGNGTTTATATTAATGACATATTCCCATCTAAATATATTGCAGCGCTGAAAAGCCATCAAAACATTTCTAAGGTTGAATGAGTGCAGTTGCATTCATGATTTTTTAATAAAATGATCTCTTTCTATTGAACTGCTTCTTTTTTTAACAGAGATTGAGATTG
>VZUA01012481.1:14534-21907 GCA_013401035.1 Horornis vulcanius | reverse complement strand
AGTTGAAATCAATAACTTATTTTCTTTGTAATACAAAAAAATAGAAAAAGGAGGTTATTATTAATTGCTTATAAAGCTAAATCTTTGTGAGGGAAGCCTGCAGGTATTAATCTCATTATCAAGGCTTTCCTTCAAAGTCTGTATGACCATTATTGTTCATGATTCAACCACTCAAGAAATCTTGCCATAGTCTCCTATTTTGAAAGTATTTATTGGAAGCTGAATGAAATTAGTTCTTTATGAGCTAAGTAATTGTAAAGTTACATTATCCTGTGGAAAGAGATAACTGATAAAATCTGAGAATTTCAATTTTCAAACGTCTGTGCCTTGCTATACTGAAGCTATGATAACCCTCATATTTATAAATCTATACCTTACTGGCTGCACATACATAGTCATGAAGTCACACTCCTGATAAAATACTTTAAATATTGATTATAAAATAACCTGTGCTAACAATAAGTATATTGCTTGCTCATGCATATGGTATTGTTTTTTTCATTTGAATTACTGTATCTTTAATTCCTTTCTCATTTTATTCTCTTGAACAGCCATTGTTCAACTTGGTCTGGTCCATGAATAGGAGAAGCTTTGCTAATTCAGCTTTAATGACACTCCCACATCAGCAAAATTCTTGGCTCCTGAGGAGGCAAGAGGGCTCTCTGGTAAGACTTGTTACATCCAGCCCAAAGGTCTTGCAGAAAACTTCCAGTCTTTTTCAATTTCTGACAAGAAATTAATATAGAGATAGCCCAAGCTAGGAATACAAGCAACAAGTGCTGCTCACTAATCTCCTCTACACAGGTTTAGGGGTCATACCTTACCCCCAGAGGACTGGTGTGTGGTAAGGACTCCTTGTGGCCATGGTTTCTCACAGTTTTCAGGTGGCTGTGGAATCTTCTTTGTCCCTGGTCGTGTGGTCTTGTCCTGGGTGTGTGCCCTCCACACCCACCAGGGGCATCTCTATGGTGTCCCCACCATCCCTTGAGGAATTACCATTCTCCTGCACTCCTACTTCCCTTATATCTTCAGAAACTAACTGCAGTATCCCAGAAAAAGGCTGCTGGGACCCCAGCAGTGAGGCTGGGCTCACTCTGGGGTAGTCATTGAGCTTCTTTACCCCTGCACATGGTTCTGGATACACAGTGCTGATCCTGTGCCCATGCAGCTGCCTTTGAAATCATGCCTGAGGCTCCTCAAAGCAGGCTTGAATTTCATCTCCAGAATGAGGAGCTGGTTTCTGCTTTATTCCCAACCAAATTGTGAGGTAATTCTTTCACAATTTTCTTACGTATTCTTTTCAGTGGGGGGAAATTGACAAATCCAGAGTGTAATCATCATGGCTTCCATGCCTAGCAGGGGTATCTAATTGCCAGGGTGTGTTCTGTGGTAAAGACCACTGGTTTAAACAGAGAAAAAAAACCCAACCACTGAGTCCTCAGGAATCCAGCACCATGCAAACAATTATCTATGTTCTGGAAGTATGTATTTTTTAAAAAATTCCATCTATTTCCAAAGGTTTGCCATATATCAGAACAGACTGTCCAAATTTATACAAAGCACCCAGCAGATAAGAAACACCCACTCTATTTAAATGATATGTGTCTGTTTTCCTGCATATATATAGGTAGTGGTAGGATCAGCATCCCTGCAAGTGTTCAAAAAGTGAGTAGACATGGCATTTCCTGATGTTGTATGAAGTTAAAGGTTGGACTTGATGATCTTGGAGGTCTTTCCCAACTTTATTGATTCCATGATTCTATCTGTGCAGAGCAGCTGGGCCTGGTTTGGTTTTCATGTGGAAACAAACCATCCCAAAGTCCCAAGCTAGCCCCATGTTACCTAGCCCCATGTTACACAGGGGGGTTGGCTCATGTAATTTTTTGGGATGCAGATATTAATGTGCATTACCACAGCAGGCTGGCGTTACGGGCTCCAGTGACAGCCACAGCAAGACCGTGCCTTGCTAGGTCACACCAGGCCGCCTCTTCCATGGGACAGGTAAAAAACTTCCAGGTTTCCCTGTCATTTCCAAAAATAAAGGAAATCCAGAATCCTCCTCAGTTTATAGTCTTTTCCCAATTAGCAGTTCTGGGGTGTGGTTAACGCAAACTAATCATACTCCAGAGTGCTAAAATGTACATGGTGCAGCGCAGTGCCTCGCGTCTCCTGGGGTGTGATTATTTAATGATAATGATGCCCCCTGCAGAGGCACCTTATTGCTCTTTTGCAAAAACAATCTTTATTGAGGGGAATTAATTGCATTGTTGTTGATAGCAAGAAATAAGTTAATATTTTGAAATGATCTTTTTGGTTTGCACAGCTTAAAGGGATGTTAGCACAATTATGTCAAATAAATGACCTGCTTTGAAAGTTTCTCCATATATTAGGTCTGGATTCCAAAGCCATTCTGAATATATGTTTTCTCTGAAGATTTGGTTTCACTGAGTGTCTTGAAATATGCTGAGAAGAGTTAATATTTCTGTTCCATGGATACCTTGTATTGCTGCCTAAAAATTGATCTCTTCAGGGTCACTGACTGTTTTCTACTTAGAGGCAAATTTGCAGTTACACTGGATTCCCACAGCATATTTACTCTATGCAAAGTGTCTGAGAGCAACTTTTATGGTAGGGTTTTTAATTAGTGCGATGTATAAAAGCAGCGAAGTTAATAAGGATGAAATTTGCTGGTGTGCTGACTTCTATGGAAGGCAATTGCCTCAGAGTCATGGTCATAGCCTAGTCTTAAATATCCATCCATATTATTGCACTGACACTACATAGATTCAAAAAGATGCAGCTCACAGCTCCCAACTGGAAAAGATACAAGCAGCCACAAATACTTTACCTACTCCTCTCTACCCACTAATTTATCTCCAGAATAATCGCTAATTTACTTATCTCAGTGCTAATGTTTGCTACAGTAGTTTGGGTTTTGTTTCTTACTTTATGGGAGTCTTTGCATCATTTTTATCACCTGCTTGCTTTTTAATACTAATGGTTCAGTACATCAGTATTACAGTAATAATATAGGTATGTATCCATTGTAAAATGATGATTTACTGCAGCAGGATGGATGTATTTACCACGGATGCAGTGTTGCAACAAATGAAAGGATCAGAATATGTGTCCCTGTGTCAGCATGTGTGCAGGCACACCTGAGTGTGTATGAGGGAAGCAAAGCCACCTGGTGAGGTCACCTGTAATGGTGCTTGCTTTGTGCATGAGGCTGCTGAGGAAGAGGCAGAATCCCACCCTGGGGCTGGAAAGGGCAAGCAGGAGCTCAGAGGCTCCATCTCTGCCTCTGCAGCTGGTCCTGGCCAAGGTGACTCCTTGCTCCTGGTGTCCCCAGCATCACATGGCTGTTTGAATAATGAGGGGGCTGGCTGTGCTCCTCCTTCTTGCTGGACATATGTGATCTCTGCTACCACCCTGGGTGAGCATCCCATTCCTGCCCCTCTGAGAAGGCAAATGTTACACTCTGGAATACTGTTTTGTAAGGACTGAACATAATTTTATTTCTGAGAGTGTGTGGGTCATAGAGATTGTAGGATACTTCCTGTTGGAAGGCAAATAAACCTCTTACTACAGGTGTGGGTGTGTATGTATGTCACTCTAGTACCTCAGGGATATTTTTGTTTTATTGGTCTCTTGCCAGGTGCAAATGTTCCATCATTTGTGTGCCTAAAGCCCAGAGGGGTACAGTAGAGGAAGGAAACTTGATATTTGAACCCTGTAAAGCCTCACCTCAATAACTTCTTAGGCTGCATGTATAGTGCTTTTTCATCATTTTGGTACATGAAAAATGTCCATTTGAAGAAAGGTTTGGCTGATGACTGCTTTCAGACTTTTCAGTTTTTTATTTCCCTTAATTTTGCTCTTATAGAAGTAGTTTCCATGTACACAATTCTAGTTTTAGTTAAGTAGGATTGCCTCACCAATTTACAAGAAGCCTGCCTTTCATCTGGATGAAGCCAAGATCTTGGATCAGCTTCTATGTTAAATGTAAAATATTAGTTCTAGATAAACTAATTTGTGTAGTGTAAAGACTGGTTGCTTCCTCTTCAGAGAATGAATGGATATTCTAATTTTTTTCCAGCTGGAAAAACAGCTGAACATGGAGTTGTTGAATGTAGGTTTCTTATTTTCACAGAAAAAGTATGGACAATTACATCATGCATTTTAATTATTTCAGCCCCTACAGAAAGAGATGCATATTTGATCTGTTTTCCATTAACTGATTCAGTAATAATACTCAGTATTGGTAATAATAATAGTAATTAAAAAGAAATCTTTTTTTCTTAGACCTGTATGTCAAGGTCAGTCATTCTGCAGTCTTTTGTTTTAGTAACTATGCTGGGTAGAGAATTAAAGAACTGAAAGTTTCAGGGATGCCAGAGGTGTTGACAGAAAGTCAAGGAAAAGAATGTGGCAAGGAGCAATGGAAATCAGGAAAAGCCCTACAGGTGATGGAATAGATGTGATAAATGGCAAAAGGAGCTGGGAGAATAAACATTCCACAGTCTTGCAAGGAGGCAAGGGAAGGCAGGAGGGAGTGGAAGGGGGAGCCAGCCCCTCCAGCATCCCTGATCTGCAGGTTTGGGGAGATGGCAGTGCAGTGTGAACGTGAGCAGGAAACATGAAATGGAACAATCCAATGTGAAGAGCCAGCTGAGTCCTTGGAAAGCAAAGAAAGAAGTCTGCAACCTGAGGAGAGGAACTGGCTCCTCACTCACCCAGGTTCTCCTGTTGGATGTCACTGCCTGGCACCAGATAAGACTGTGGGAAGGAGAAATCCACCCGTGTTCCAACTACATGAGTATTTGGGATCCATTTCAGCAACAAATTGCTACTCTGAGCAGTCTCCTGAAAGATGGTGCTTACAGGAACTAGATAGTCCCTTGGAAAACACCTGTGGCAGCCACAATTTATGTCAGTGAATGAATAAAAAGTTGCCAATTATGTTTCTGTGGGTTGCATGACACTTGAGAAGACTGTGGTTTGTTTTTGTCAGATTTTATTTAGTTTGGGTTTTGTAAACTGTAGAAATTAGTGAGAGAATAGCTTTTAGAAAAAGAATAAGTATTAAGGGAAAAACTAAATGAACTTTTAAAAGAAATTCCCTTTAGAGGATGCCTTTGTAGGAAAATGTATGCCTTGTCTTTATTGTAAGTCTCTGCATTTTTTCCTGTTGCCTTTATCTTGGAAAACAAGCAGAGCTGATCAGCAATTTCCTCATGAAATAAGAATAATAAAGCTATCTCCATCTGATTTATTGGCAGTGCTGATGGATACTGGGTATATCTTGAACTCCTCTCAGGTGGTGGTAGTGGACCAGTGCTTGAGGGATAGGGTGCTAAAAACCAAGAAAAACCAAGACCTTCTAAGATAGGAAAGGCTATCCTGGGAAAAAGAGAAATATCTTAAAAGCTGTGTTGTATACATGTGGGTTTGTTTAATGTGTGGCATATAATGCAGTTAATCTCCTTACAAAGTCATTGCTTAGAGAGCAATATGAAAGGAAATCCTGATAAAAGGCACCAGTGTAAATTTGACATTGCATGTAGCAGTCAGCTTTGTGCCTTGTAATTGGAGGGGACAGAATAGTTGTTTATTCAGAGGGGAGAATGATGCTATAAATTTCAGGTATGAGATTAAAAAATAACTAGACTTCATTTTCAAATCTCTTTTCCCCTTTATTCCTCTTCCACAGTCCTTGTTTGAGCTCTTTGCAGAGGAGAATCACTGATCCTGCTCCATATGAGGGAGTGGGAAGCAAATGCAAATGGGGGAGGCAAGCGCCTCTGGACTCCAGATGTGATGCTCTGCAAGGCTCGTGTTGCCCCGTCTCCAGCAGCGATTCCTCTGCAGGTCTCATTAACCTTGTGCAATTGGGCAGGAAAAGGCCAAGAGCATGGTCCTTCCAGAGTCCTTCCACCTGCTCCAGGCTTCAGAAGAGGGATAAGGCTGTGGGACAGGGCTGGGGATGTGCAGCCAGCCAGCGACTCTGCCGGGGCTTGCCGTGAGTATTCGCACCGCGTCTGCCATGGAGGAGCTGTGCTCTTGGCTGCTGAGCTGGGGTGCCCTGCAAAATATGGAAAATGCTTTCCAATCAAGGGAGAACTCTGTATGCATAATAAACGTGTGATTTTCTGATGGCTACGTACAGCACAAATGCTGAAGAATAGTCTGTGTGCCTTGTCAGAGCACTTAAGTTAAATAGGGGCACTTTGCATCATTGTTTTGATCTTCAAAATAAGAGAAAATTGAATGCAAAGAGCTGTAGGGAACTTTCAAAGGCACACGAGCAATTAGAAGCACAAGTCCTCTTGGCTGAATAATCACTTTGAGATATTTTTCTTTTCCTGTATCCTTAACTCCCCTCAAAGTACTGATGGCAAAATAGGTCTTGGAAAATTTGACTCCCTCCAGCTTGTTTGTCCTGTTGGTGAATCTCTGGATGTTCCAAGCTGCTTTAGGTTTCCTCGTCTCTGCTGATGGCTATTTTTACATGGTTGGTAAAATATTATCCAGATATTGAACTTCTGTTTTACTGGAAGTCTGTCTGCAGGTCTTCCTATAAAAATGTTAGTGTGATGGAGATTGGCTGGTATAAATGGTGCATGTCTGTGTACATAATGTCTCTGTGTAAGTGTGTATGAATATACAAATTTTATAGAAAGAAAACTTTCCTCTTAAGGGAAACACTCCTTAGTAATGTTGGCTGAGTCTGAATTCCTCTTCTAGCACCAGCACCCAGAATTTCATAAAACTGCCAGTATAGTATCCATACTTATGTCCTTCGTAGCTCCAAACCTGACAGGAGTTATCCTGTGAGTCTGTCATGCCAAGTTTTTAAAGAATTTTTACTAATCATAGAATCATGGAATGGTTTGTAACATTTGCAAGTATACCCAAGTGTGAAAGTCTTAGTTATGATCACTGCACAAGCCCTGCATGGCTGCATCAACAGCACAGGTGGGAGGCTGTGCTGCAGAATCGCTGCTTGCATTACACTGCTAAATGGGAAACACAGAATTTGCACTAAAGCATGGACAGAAACTGCAAAATGTGCAAACAGTTTAAAGTAGGAAGGAAAAGGAAGCATGTTATTGTTGTTAGGCTTGCCTGTATCCCTCCACCAAGGAGTTTCATGGCCCCAGAGGCAGCAAACAGATGTGCTCGTACACGAGTGCGATACCGAAACGCCCGTCCAGGCACAGTTTATCCCCATGAAAAGGTTACTGCACAACACTGTCGAGGTCAATGAGACCTTGAGTAATTACCTGCCTCACCTGTGTCAGTCATGCAAGTTTAACCTGACCAGAGCTTCTAATCTTCCACCTGAGGATGAGAGCATTTCCCACAGCCAA
>VZUA01012481.1:9534-12034 GCA_013401035.1 Horornis vulcanius | reverse complement strand
AAAATAGAGACAAACATCAAGAAGAATCTTAGCTGGTTTTTTCCCCTTGGGAATTTACAAAACATTTACCCTCCCATGTACTTTTCAGTTCTTAAAGTTGCTTTAAATGTCTTCTTTCAATTTGATTTTTAATTATTGAGCATTAAAATGCTTCTATAAAATATCAGGTTAGGCTTTCCTAGATTAAAACTACAGTACTGGATCATATATATCACTATAACATCATACTGACCCCAAATTTCAGCTGTTAAAGGTTTTAAAACACATGGAAAATGTGGATCCAAATGCAGGATTAGATTCTGAGTGTTTCCAGCCCCAGTGTTCATGTTCACCTTTAGATTTGCATCATGGTATGACATTATCCTTAAAAGCTATTCTTGACCTTTTTTCCCCCATCTAGAACCCTTTTATTTTGCTCCACAGCATCTTTAGTCTGCTTTAAAGATCAAAGCAAGATTTAAAGCTTTTATTACTTTCTAATGTCTTCCCTTTTTGTCTGCTTTTGCACCATGTTATATCTCTCGGTAGTTTCAGTATTGCATTTTCCATCTGTGCTACCTTTTCCCATTTTTCCATCATTTGTTAAACAAAATATTCTTGTCTCTAGGGTTAAATTCTGAATTCAGACGTTTTTCTTTCTTTTCTGCTCTGTGAGTTAACATGTTTTGTACACAGTTCCTATACACGGAGTTGCAGCAGAGGACTAAGATATCTCTTCCTCAGAGTCCTGTTGTGCTGGCAAAGGGAAGCAAATGGACAACCTGTAGTTTTGTCTTGGCTTTTCAGGTTGAAAATGAGAGAAGAGCTAAGGAAAGACTGAAATGACCAAACTGGCTCATCAACTGGTTTAAAATGATTAAAATCTCTCTGAATCATTGACTGCTTATGATAGGGAAGCCTGTAGCTTCTTTCAGATACATTTGAGTCATGTCTTATGCCTGAGACTACACAGAAACTTCTGCTTCTCCTCCGTGCTCCTTGCTCTGCTCTGAGTGTTCTGAGCAGCTCCAGGAAGTGCTGCTCTGGTCCTGGGCTGCAGCTGCACAGCTGGTGGCCACATTTGGTGCTAATGGCATGCTTTGAAGGGACACGTCAGTAGGAGATCAGCATACCTAATGCAGTGGGAGGTTTTCAGCATCTGTACCTGCTCCACCACCTTCAGAGGCCAAATAACCTCGGTGGCTGTGCTCAGGCATTGCAGAGTCAAGATGTAAGAGAGGCAAGTGGAAGCCTTGGCCCCAGTCTCAGACAACAGATGCTGGAGACAATAAAACCTTCTCAGAAAAGGAAGCAATTATTGCAGCTTTCTAGCCAACAATTACCTTGCTCTTATAAATTATGTTGATGTCCATGATATAACACACATTGCTGAGCACATGATCACTGTCGTGGGCTGCCACTGGTTTCCCTGATGATGCCTGACACACTACTTGTAACCCATTTTATTTGGCCTGCAGGACAAAGGTGCTCTATAAAATGAGACTGGCCTCAAAATCATGTAATGTACTGTCTGTCCCTGTGTCCCTCAGCTTTCTTTGCAATATTCTCCTCTAAGTCAAAGCTGTAGCCAGGTAAATTTCACTGTCTTAATCTGGCATTTGCAAATGGTGCCAGCCAAAAAGTCATTTGCATGGGCAAGTTTGCCAAGATTTACTTAGGAATTTATATGAAGAACTAGCACAGTACCAAAAATGTAGTTTTCTCTCCTTTCAGGTTGCAACCTCTTTTGAAACATCTCTCGCTGCCTTTCGGTTATCATTTAATTTCCACATGCACAAATACAGGATTCATTCCCAGTTCTCTTGACTATAACATATCAACCCTCTCGCTAACATCCTTAACCTCTGCCCTGAGAAAACTAATCATCTCTCTTGTTAGCTCAGTCCCTTTTAGAGATGGCAGTGCACAAAGCACACCAACACTTCTCTACTGTAAGGAGCGAAGTGATGCTTCTCTCTACTTGGTTTGTTCCACAGCTTCCACACTGATTTGTGTTGTACAATTCAATCTTCTGAATCACCCTTAATGACATCTATTATCTAAAATCCATTGGGCACCACTACTTCAATTAATTACACCACCTCTCTCTTTTCATACCTGCTCTCGTACGTAGCCAGTCACTGCCCTTAATGTCATCCTATTTCTCCTGTGCTAAGCTTCCAAGGTACTCATCCAGCTCGCAGGCAGCCGGCTCTGTCCTCCTGCAGAACCGCTGAGAGTGCTCGTGAGGAGTGCTTTCTTGCCTCCTTTCCTCAAACAAAAGCAATCCTTATATTATAACAGGGAGTGGAGGAAGGTGTTATGGGTGACGCTGCCGGAGAGGGGTTCCAACCATTCAATTTGGATTTAGATACGCTGCTTGTGCAGACATGAGCTGGGAGTCTTAGTGGTCAGATGTGCCTAAGGTTCGCTAAGAGTTGAGTTTTTACTGAGAGCAAATGGACGTTTTGAAAATCCCAGAGTTTTCAGCTGGTGTTTCAGTAGACATTTTCTTCAGGGT
>VZUA01012478.1:8708-21956 GCA_013401035.1 Horornis vulcanius | reverse complement strand
GGCGGCAGCGGCCGCTGTGGGGCCGGGCGGGGCCGCCCCTGAAATTCATTCCTGTTTGAGAGCCCGCTGCGCGTGCTTTGGTGTTACTCGCTGTGCAACGCACCGCAATGGAGCGCCACCGGGAAAAGTATCAGTGTCGGTCCTGCCCCCGCAGGGCCAGCGCTGAAAGTCGGTTCATTTCTGTGGTTTGTGCACAGGCAGCAGGGAAGTTTTCTTCAGCCAGTTCCGTTGCCGAGCACTTGCTTAAGGCATGCACTGCAAATGCCATTAGCCCTTTCTCAGCATCTGGTCTTCCAGCTTTAAAAGCAGAGTGTTTCAGCTGCGGTTTTAACTCTACCAGCAGCATTTTGCTTGGAAGATTTGTGGGCTGGGCTTATTTTAGCCATGGTAATTGAATACCATTGAATTAGTCACAGGAAACGAGTCATATTTCAAGAACTGCCATGAGAATAAGGAAATTAAGCTGCAAGTTCACATTAGAGCTGTAGCAGCCTTGTCTCTTTCTTTTTTTCTTCTTTATTTAATTGTGGTGGGCAAGCCTCTCTCCTGTCCTTTAGGCTTCTTTGTTACTATTTGTTTGGCCCCTGTAATCCTATTCATAGTAACCATAATGTATTGCGGACAAGTTTGGAATAAATTTTCTTCTTTTGATTAAACTAGAGGCTGTTAAGGCTGTTGCTTTTTCTTTTCCTTATAGATTTTTTCCTTTCAACTACAACCAAATTGTTATAAAATAAAGCTGCCTTATTTATTTATTTATTTATTTATTTATTGGTCATTCAGTGTCACTTCACTCAAATCCACCCCAAGGGATCTATTAACAAGAACCTCGGCTGGGGCCCATTTTTATTCTGTGGGATGACATGCAGCAGTGTCTCAGAATTTGAGTTGCTGTCTTCTTAAAACATTAGAGCAAAGACAAAGAAGGAAAAAAACAGCTTTAAATATTGATAGCACAGTTGTGCATTGCTAATATCAGCCAGTATCTCCTGGCTTGAAAGATTTCCCCTCACTAACAAACATATATTGGAACAATAGGGGTCAGGTTGAGGGCTAAATATCTCTTAAACTGAATCCATCAGGTTTTTAAAAACATTTTAAATGAAGCTGAGATATTCCATTTCCAGACCAGAATCTGTTCTGGGCCCATTTCATCTTCTGTCTCTGTTTCCTGCTATCTGAAAGCTCATGATATGAGATACTCTGCATTTTAGATATTTTCACTGTCTCACATTCTAAAATTAGCCTTTCCCACATGGACACCCCACCTTAATCCTTACTCTGTCAACTGATATTCTACTTTGGGAGAACAAGGATTAACTCTGAGAGGAGAACTGAATAGTACAGCTGACAATAGAGTAACGGATACCAACACACCTAGGCTAAATATAACAAAGGGCAAGCTTTATTCCTGTTCATAAAAAGTAATATATGCAGTTAAATTTACATTATCTGAGGGCAATTGTGTCTGGGATAACTGAAGGTTAATGAAGATGAATTACTGTGTCTTTTGGATACAGTGTGCCACTTCAGACATGTCTTTGTGATGCCCCAGGCTTCCAGGAGGATTGTTAGTTAGCACATGGAGTAATATCTAGTCTCTGTGGTCCCTCCGGCAGCCTACCCCTACAGCTAAGAGGCTCGTACAGATATAGGAGCATGTTGCAGCTACTGCCAATAAATTATAATACCTCTATGCACAGCCACTTATATCGTGCCTTGAGTGAAGGAGCAGCCTTTTCTATAGATAAACATTGGCTGGATAAACATTGCAGGGATAATGAGAGATGAACAAATGCTTTTTTAAAAATGTGTGCCAATTATGTGAGAGCAATACTGAAGTAGGATCACAGTCAGTATCTTAATTGACCATTACTCATAAAAAAAAGTGTGTGGAAAATGCTGTTGTACTAAAAGTACAGCACCAGCACTCAATACGAGAAACAGTGGCCTTAAAATTAAAACACTAAGACAGTATTGGTCGCAAGAGGGTCGTGGATGCTCAGCAGGTGGGACGTATGATGGCACGGGAGGCCTGGGGGGACGGGGCCGTGGTGGCTGGGGCTGTGTATCCCAGTCCGGATACCAGTTGGCATAACCTAAAAGTCAGTGAAGAAACAGGTGTTAAGACCTAGTCTGAGCCATACTTACAGGAAGGCCAATAAGAACAATTTGATACGTACTTATCAGCTTCTCACGTTCTGTATTTTCTGCAAAGAGATCAGAAGAGGAAAGTAATGTGAGTACCATTCAATGGTGGTTCTTAATGTAAAAGGTAAGCTTGTGCTGGTGCCTGGCTGATTGTACTGATGACGCCAGTTAATTCCTAAAACATCCTGCAAGGGGGAAGCAGGTCAGCAAGAGCAGGCTCTCAAGTGGTGTGGCGTTCATATTTTTTATTGAATTGAAAGAGAAGCAGAAAAAAACAGTTGTATCAGGAAGAATTTGTGTCATGGAGATGAAAAAATAAAAAATAACAACAGAACATGGAATTTATTTAAAATCGTTACACATACCCAATTTAACTAGTTACAGACAGACAAATATAACTACTAATTTGTCACATAAGTACACCTTTACTAAAAGTTTTGATGCATTTGCAGGATTGTCTGTGTGCATCCTATTGAAATTCCTCATTTGCCCTACAGGAGAAAATGGTAAAAGCAGGTGGTAGAATCTAGCATTTAACTTCTAAATACTCTGTTCCTTCTGTCCTTCCCTAGTCTTTGAGATATTTCTAGTTTTCCTGTGATGTGTCAGTCTGAGACTTTCAGATGAGTCAGCCAGGATATTACAGAAGGAAATAAGAGTACCAAATCCTCAATAATTTCTACAGCTGAAGCTGTCTAGAGCCTGGCTAGTAAAGACCATCCCCATTCAACTCTGTATAAAATTCATATTTGATTTAAATCATTGCTGCATCTCCTTTAAACTATTTATTTAAAACATTGCCCGGTTTGGGACTAGGTGAATTGACACAAAGGTCCACTGCTGTTTGGAGCAGACTCAGAGTGCCGGGGTACAGGCGGTGTGTTTCCCTGCTGTGCCCACACCTGACACTGAAGAGACAGACCCAGCACAGAGTCACTCTGGCTCATTAGAGGGGAGGCAAGGAGGAGGGAGCAGGCTGAGCCCCTCACCATCGCTCACTTCTCTCCCAGGCCCAGTCAGCACATTTGCAGGGAACCCCTCCACCCCAGAGAGGTTTTTACTCCAACCACACTCCTTTTCATTGTTGCATCTTTGCAGGGTTTGGGAGTGGGCTGTGCCAGCTCAGCCCCACACTGGCTCCTAGCATCAGCCAGACATCCCACAGCTGCCACAGGCCTGCTCCAGAGGGTTTTTTTTAATTAATTGCTCCTCAAGATTTGATTAAAATCCCCTCATGCCCTGAGCATTCTGAGCTCTGTTACAACTGTTTATTTAATTATTTTCCACCAGCACTCTGATAACACTGAGCATAGTAGGGAAAAGATTAACAAAAAAGTTCTCACTGCTGTTTTTCAGAAAATTGTGGAAGTTAGAAATAACTGTGCTTTTTGGTACAGTCTTATTATTAGTTCAGAAATACAGTTGTCTGGAAAATGTGTTAGGACATGCCAAACAAGCAAAAAAGCAGAAGATATATTTCCTATTTCTGCTAGGAGAGAAGAACTAGACAGTGAATATTCATTGGGGCTAAAATTTTTGATTTGACTTCCTGGCCAGATAAAAGTGAGAAAATAGTCTGATACTTCTTGCATCAGAAACTCTGACTTCTTCTGGGAGACTTCAACAGCAAAGTATTTCAATTATTTCCTTCTTACCCTATTACTCTCAGAGTTTGGTACTGTTGCTGTGTGGTGTGCTACAGACTCATGATGCAGTATGCAACTAATGCAAATTGACTTCTTGTTGTCTTTCCACTGCTAATTATGCCACTTTTATTGCTATGCAATTTTCTTACTTGATCACTTTGGTCTTACCACAGAGCTTGTCTACACACTTCTCATTACTGCATCTACTGCATGGCTGTCCTTCTTTATATGGTTTTCTTGGGTAATTCCCCCTGCAAAACAGGAACAGTATTTTGGTATCTGTCATTGAAAAGCCATCAAAGGGAGGGAATACCCTAATCAAAAAACTTGTCATTGCAATTCTTTGAAATTCCTTTTAGATCAGATGAAAGCTCTCACTGCCATGGGGAGCAGTTGACTCCTGCCACTGGAAATCAATGTGACTTCTCAGGCAATACTGTATTATTGTAAGCATACAAGAATTTGCCTCTAGTCCCTCTTTACCCACCTGGATTATAAAAAACAAACCTCTAACAAGTAGGTAGAAATACTGCAAGGTACCAGGTAAAGCAGAGGACTGTCTTCCTTTTATTTCTTAAATTACAATGTCTTGTTTGAAATTCATGTAGGGCCAGAGAAAGATGTAATCTTTCTGAAGCAGGAAGATTATACCTTTCCACTTTTCCTGCAGAAACTGAAGTCAAAACAGATTTTCTTTCACCATCTGCATTACAGTGAATGGTCTCAGCTATGATCTCCTGTTTTTTTTAGAATGGGATTTTCTGCAGTCCCAACTATGTCCAGTTGGTTCTGTTCCCGATGGCCAGGGGAAGTTTCCCTTGGACAAGTGACATGAGGATGTAGCTTATTCTGAAATTTGTTAAAACTGCACCCATCATTGTTGGCATCTGATACCAGATCAGCTGGGGTATTTAAAAAACAACAAAAAACCCACCCAAATGTGACAATTAACTTACGCTGGTGCATAGTTACAAACAAAATGTGCTGCTTTGAACAGTCCTGGAAAATTTTCAACTGTATGGCAGAAATGAACTGCACAGCCAACTTTGTAACTCTCTGCCCAGACGACCTGCAGGACAAAGGGATGTACGTAATGCACTGTTCAAATGCTGCCAAAGCAACAGCATTAAGGGAAGAAGGAGAAGGGAAGTATCTCAGGGAAATTTAAATCAGCTGACACAGGAGCAGCTTAACCCGAAGGGCAGCTGGGACAAATGATGGATTGATAGCCATTTTTGCACTTATTATCTGGCTCCCCTGTAAATGTGAAATTTTCAGGGGATAATCCCTTTCCACCATTACTGGAAGTAGAACTTGACATCCCTATGGCTCATAATATCTCATTAATCTCATGCAACAATAAACTAAGGGGTGCAAAGCCCTGCTGTAATTCCTGTTCCAAAGCAATCTGTTCCAAGCCTGTACTCAGATCTTTAGTGAAATTAGACTACATACATATTAGACTATCCATATGTTAGACTATAAAGCACTGGGCATGTAAGACTGACCTGAGTGTAGTGACCACACTTGTCCGTACATGTGTTGGTGCTGAAATCATAGCTGCTGACTTCATTAAACCAGGACCTGAGAGCTGCATCCACAGAGAAGATGCGGGCTGTGCCAGTCCAGATGTTTTCTCCAACAAGCGGGAAGGTGGGATGCATTTCTCCTGGCATTTCAAGGTAGGTATTGTGGTCAAACTTGCACTTCTTTGCCCATGCTTTGGCAGTCTTAGCTAAAGCAGCATCCCAGGACTGTAGAAAAGAAGAAAACATACTATAACCTGCACTGTAGTGACTTAGCTGAATTCAGACATTTGAAAACAGAAACTTGTTTAAAGTTCTTTTCCCCTTTTCTGCTTCCCATCCCTGCCTTCAGTTTCTATCTCTCACTTGACACAGCTCTACTTCCATAACAATTTTTTGTCTTCTTTCTCCCTTAGCTATTGCAGGACATGCAGGATCCACTGTCATGTTGTATCTGACTTGTTAATATATTTGGAGCTGGAGTGTAGTCTTTAAGCTGCTTCACGTGGAGGGGATAACTGTGTGAAACTTCCAGCTGTAGAGGGGCTCAGGGGCTTGTGCCTAGGAGATATTGGCTGTCCAGAGATTTGCACTTGGCAATTATTACCAGGCCAGATATGAATTCTGTTCTGCTGGCCAGGACAGAAGGGAGAGTCACAGCTCCTCCCCTCTGCAGCTCCTTCTGTCTCTTTTCTCCCTCCTCAGCAATGGACAAAGCAAATAAAAGACTCACTCATTTCTGCTGGGCTGAGAAGAAAACACACGTATCCAAAGAGGCACAAGTGAAAATTTAACAAACCAGTCTGGCAGACTTGCAGATTTTACTCTGACAGGTAAAGTTCAGTACAGGGAAATTCAAATTAAGGGATATGAGAAAAAAATTGAGTTTGTGTTCCTAATACGGTTTGGAGATGGCTATTACCACTTGAAAGTAGTACACTAAAAAGCAAACAAAGAATTAGAAACTCTTTGCAAAGGAATGGAGAACAAAACCACATATATAATCACACTTCTGCAGAAGTCCTGTTAAATGCTGTGTGCAGCACAGCACCTCACCTCAAGAAACATACACTAGAACTAGAAAGGCCAGAGAGAACTCAGGGTAGGATGATCATCTTCAAGTTTGGAGGGTTTTCATATAGCAACAGAGAGTGCTCTGCAGCTTCAGTCAGAGACATCTGGACATCTTGTGTGAAAGAGGTAAATAAGCAGTATTAACTTGTATCTTCCAATATGAAGACTAGACACTATTAAATGAAGCTAGGCATTAGCAGGCAAAAATCAAACACAAGGAAATAGTTTCACACAACCTGTGGTTAGGCTGTGCAGCCCTTTGCCATGAGATGCTAGAAATGATAAAAACTTCTATGACCTCAAGGCTGAAAAAAAAAACCCATTAAGAGTTTTTAAGTACCATGATTGGACACCTTGTAAGTACACCTTTGATTCAAGAGGTTTAAATATATTTGTCCTGCTGTTATTCCAGAATTGCTGGGTCTTTGGTCTGAGCAGGTTAGTTTGCTTTTTTAATTAAACATAATTTTTAACATGGAAGAAATTAAAGTCACTGGTACTCTCATCCCTTTACTGTGAGCTTCCTTTTGTAGAAATGATTCATACTCTGCATGTGGTTATGCATTTAACTTCCTTTCCAGCTATGCAGCACATGCTGGAGGGCTCAGAGGAGTGACATGCACTGACTGGGGTTACCTCCCTCATTTAGCTATAGACATTTTTCCTTATGTATTCCACTGAACAATGTGTGACCTACCCATAACCTGTTCTGATATCCACTGTATTTGTAGCAAGCTCTGCTTGTCAGCCTAGATATCCCTATCCCTACTCTTCAGACCCTGCTACAGCAAGTGAAGATCAGATTACTATCTAGATTACTATCTCTCTTAGAAAGAGGTAGATGACATACTGAGAACTGAACACTATTTTTTGCAATACAGACCTTTGCTCTGGCTGAAGTTGAGAGTAGCTAGGTCTTGTGCTAAAAAAGAATTCCCTTCAAATTATTAAAATTGAACAATACTGTGAAAATGAATGTATTTTCTACCAACATATATGTTACAGGAGTCATTAACTGAAAGGGAAAGAATAGCATGGTACAAAGGAAGGCTAAAATGGGCTACATCAGCAGCCCAATCTACAATAATTTCAAAAAGATCACAATCACCACCTTACCATGCGAAACATATTGCTGGCTGGTGGATTCACTTTGGATCGAAATGTGTTGTGAGCTCTCACACAATCTTCAATGAACTTTGCATCTTCTATGCCAGGCAATGGATATTGCAGATAAGCATGAAAGAAAGTGAAGAAATCCAATGCAGCAAAGAAAAATGTGATTTTCATAATTGTCCAGTGTTTTTTCTTAAGTTTTAAAATGAAAATTCTCTTAGGTGGAGATGATACTGGCAAGCAGTTTTTTAGAGGTTGTCCCCTGGGTGTGGAAGCACTTGAAAGTGTCAAACAGGAAGTGAAGAGCAGTTGCTTAATCAGGTACAACTCTATCTGACATCATAACTGGCAGTAAAGGGTAAAGCATAAACAGGCAGCTGCCATGCCTATCATCAAGGAGCAACACCCCAAGTATACTTCTGTCTTTTCTTTGAGTGTGCTCCATCATGGGTGACTGCCAAACTGCTCACTGATTGTTGGTCTTACCTGAAGTGATGCTGCCGAACAGCTTTCTTAAAACCTGCATGAATCATAAAAAAATGAAGCTTTGACAAAACAGAAATCTGCTATTCAGCTGATTTTCCAATAGTACTGCTTAGTCATACCAGTTACCATTATGTTGCAGGACATTGCTTCTGTATCAGGAGTATTCAAGAAATAAACAGTATTAGCTGTGCTTCGGCAGGAGAAAAAAAAAACATTCCTGAACAGCACCTTGCTGCAGAACAGACATTCTAGCCTGGTTTGGTGTAACAAAAATAATTTGGAAATTCCAAGCTTAGTATGTGTTGATTCTCTCCTCCTTAGTTATTTGCTGTTACCTGCTAGCCTGAAATCACTGGAGCAGCTTCCTGTGCTCCTGGAGAGCAGCTACAGGATTAGCACTCCTGGTATGACATTCCAAGTCTGATCACTTCTAAGGGCAGTAGGATGTTATGTGTTGGCATTTGGCATTTGTATTGTACCTCCAACTGTTCTACAAGCTGGTTGATTTTTTTTTTTTCAAACTTAAACCAAATTGTACAAATATGCAAGAGCATAAGAAGAACCATATAAGCTAAGGTCTTGTAACCCAGTTTTAGGTAGGTTTACAGGGAAAATTTGTTGCAAATAGATTGTAAAATATGTTAATGGGTCTCGTTTCCTGCTCAGTTTTGCTGGTCAGACAATGTAAAACCATGATTACATTACAACTACATGCACCACTAATTTAACAGTACAGCGATCTTGCACTTACATATGCATGCTGTTGAAATTCTGTGTTTGGAAAATGAACTGAGATTTTAAGCAGTAGGAAATTTGATGGGTCTAGGATAGTCCAAGTGATAACATGCTTTCTTGCATTTCTGGCTCCATCTAGTGACTCTATCTATAATTAAAGCAGAAGTTCAGCCTGCCCTAGAGCATCTATATTTTCCCAAGAGGAGAATTTTAGAATTTTGCCAGCATTAAGCAGTGGATCTCGACAATTAAGTTTTGGGATTTGGGTATCACATTATATAGTCTGAACAATACAAGCCATTGCCTAACCTTCCACAGATCTCAAGTGAAATTTAACACCATGAGCTAGGTACATGCAAGAAGCTTTATAGCCTCCTGACTTTGAAAAATTCCCCATGTTTACATCCCACTTTTGCACTTCTGACCTGCTTTTAGTTCAAAATAGCTGGAAAAATAAAACCTCACATTTTAAATTTTTCCCTAATGTTCTATTTAGTCAGAGGACTAAAAACTGGTGAATTACAGCCTATTGCATATATCCACGATGCCTGAGAAGCCATGAAATTACATTTAATTTTGTTCTCAAATCAGCAACTTCTCCACAGATTATTGTTCCTTGTGTTGGGGAGAGAAGGTCTGACCTTAACTTAACTGGGTTCAGTTGAACAAATGGGGTGCATCTTCTGGGTTTTCTTATTCTGTCCACAGGATTAGGCAGCTGCAAGGTCACTTGGCCTTCCAGACCTGTGAATAAACTGATATTCTGACATGCATTGCTGCTGCTATTATACAATGGCACCACAGGGCAGAAAACAGATTATGGGACAGGATGGTGGTGGTACTGAATTTCCACAAGAATTATTCTGTAAGAAAACATTTTGTTTTCATTCAAAGCTAAGAAATCCTAAAATTATTTTGTAATAATGAGGCTGTAAACTGTTTCACAATTAACAGAGGAGGCCATTAGTATGGGACTGGACTGCAGGTAGTTTTACTGTAATTTTGAAGTGATCTGGATGATTACTCCTGTAAACTTAAGTGTGACAGCTTTTGCACTGCGTATTTTTAGACCAAAGAGTGTTGCATGCTAAACTTAAGAGAAGATGGGCATTACAGTTTAGGCATCTGCTTTTTCTGAGGAGATTCTTCCAAGACCTTCTGCACATGACTAACCAAACTGTAATGAATTCAGGTAAAAATGTTTAATTCTGTACCTAGAACATCTGGATGATCATACATTCCATTTCTGGAAGACATGCAAACATAGCAGCTTTACTCAGTAGTGGAGTATCTCCCCAATAGGAAGGGTACAGGCTTCAGACTGACAAACTGATTAGAACATTCCCAAAAGTTTCAACTCTTCATCTATAAATTAAAGTAGCAGTTGTGTTTATCAAACATAACCACTTTTTTTTGAAAAGGATCTTAATGTTTAAACATAACCACTTTTTTTGAAAAGGATCTTAATGTCTTAATGTTACCTGTATACTGGGTTAAGGACTAAGCATTTCAGGGGCCTTTATGTAACAGCCTCACATACATTTTTGAGATTTCCACCATTTTGAGATTCCAATGTTGTGGCTCTCTTAACAGGTCTACACAGCCCATCCATTTATGATTCATAGATTTTACTCATTTTCAATTTTGTTTCAGAGCCTTCAAGAACACGATTGCTGCTGGATTATGCATGGTCTTCGATTATCAATTCTGATGACACAGGTACTTTTACATGTTCACAGTGTTTAACCCATGTAGCCTGCTTGTTTTTTCTGGTGATTAGTTTCCTTTGTAATTTTCCCTGAAATGTTGCCTGAAATGCATGAACATTTTGATATGACTTAGCTGTGTATAACAGGAAGGGAGAAAACAATCAAGGGAAAGAAAGTTTAGACATGAACATAACTCTAAGAGAAATGTGCAAAACCCTCCAGAATTCTGTGCAGACAAGGTTGAATTGCAATTATTAAAATACAAAAACTACCTTGCTAAATAACTTTTCATAATTTATTGTGCCACAGAAAAAACAAAAAATACTTTTCTTTGATTCTGTCTAGTTCTAGCTTTCTGAAAAAATCTACTGCCAAATAAACAGCAAAACTTAAGTCCTCCAGCCTTGCTTTTGGTTTTGTTATAGGCAGAACCAGGGGCAGAAAATAAGAATCAACAATTGAAGAGAAATAAGTGAGAAAAGACAAAAAGAACTGAAAGGAAAATGCTCCAGAAGTGATTCTGGTAACTTTTGGTATGTTCATTTCACAGTCCAAAGCTTACTAAAAAAAAATCTCACAGATACTATTGTGTCTGGTAACAGTTTCGAAGTAAACTGCACAGTATTTTCATCTGTAATTTACACAGAGAGCAGTCTAAGCACCTTTGAATAGTGAGATAAGAAATTTAACAGCTGCTTTTACTAGATAAGATCTATTTGACATTAAAATTATAATCTGTTTTAGATCAGTGAAATATGTATTTGCTCATAGATGAAACTGATTCTACTGCAAAGCTTAGTCTTTCAACATGAGAATGAATTAACTTAAAATATTAAGTGTTCAAAAGAAACCTTTACTTTCTCAGCAGCATTTTCAATGAATTACCATTGAGAAATCAGAAATATATAATAAATTTTGTGGTTTTTTCCTTTTTTATGAGATTTGTAAGGAACAAAATTTTCTTTGGCTGGATTTTATCTGTCTATCAACATTTTTGCAAAGGAATACCCACAGACATTCCACAATTACTGTGATTACTTTGAACAGCATCTCCAGGCTTAAAGAATTCTGAACTGTGTGGCTTGGTAACTAGAGAGCTGGAAATTATTATTTTGTGAAGTTCATGTAGTAATCATGCAGTGAAATGAGCAGTGAGGCTTTCAGTGAGGTCGATATTGTGGACAAGAAGAGCGAACTGTAGTACAAGGTACTGAGGTGAGCCAGTGCAGGGGTAATGCAGTACAGTAATTGCTTGATATTTAAAAAGATAGTGAGCTGCCAGTTGTTACATTTGTACACCTCTGTATTATTTACAGATGGTACTGATTTATATGGTAGGCACTAACCAGGACATTTTACCAAAGACAACTCTTACTTGAATGTAACAACTACAAACCTTCGTACAGTTTTGCAGATTTTTAATTTTACGAAAATTAAAAATCTGACCTCACTATACCAATTTAATGGCATCAGCAACACAAAAAACTTCATGACCTCCAATCCAAATATTCTCTCCAAAATATGTGAAATTAGGATGGTACAGATGTTTCTTACTTAAATATATATTATGTTCAGAAATGCATTCGTCCATGCCCTTGCAGTCTGTGCCAAAGCTGCATCCCACACCTACAAAGCATGAAAGGTGAAATAGTTGTGCAATGTTGAGTTACAAAAAAAAAATAAAATCTTAGACAATCAGATAGAACCAGTCAGCAATAAGCAGATAAATATCAAACGCTGGAGTTTCCTAAAGAGATACTTTCCCTTATTTAGGCAAATACCTGTGTTTTATTTTAATTGACTTTTTCTATTGCAGCACAGAAATACTAACTAATTTAATTAGACAAGCTTTTCCTCCCTCCAGTGCTGAAAGTTAACTTTGTAAGAGCACTTCATAGCAACTGAAAAGATATTTGAAATGCAGTTTTGTATTCAGGCAAGGAATCACTGGGATGTTAATTAAACATGAAACTTTTTGGGTTTTATTGTTGAAAAGGCCTTAAATTATTTTGATTTGATACATAAAAATTAATTCAAACTGAAAATGCACAGATACTGTAGATTCAATAGTACAAATATGCTAAATATTTTTAAGAGAGTCTCTGGAAACAAATATTTACTCTTACTGTGGTTAAATACACATCAGGGCGTTTTACAAAGACGGCTTCATGAGGTAAACAAGGCAATTCTGGGCCAGTAACTTATTCTAGTACCTCTTACTTCTCTGCCCTGAGTCCTGAATGTGAATCATCTTCTGTATTTGTCTTCCAGTCATGACTGTTTTTCAGAAAGTTTACTATTAAAGTACCTAATTTTATATCTTAAGAGAAGAGGCTGTGATTTATTGCTTAGGTTTACTGGTGCCATACATTTCAGTTCACTCTGTTTCTTTTTGGACTTTACAATTAACTCCACTGGCTGCTGATACTTTTTCCTCCCTAAGGTCTTTGTTTGTTTGTTTTCTTGGGTTTTTTTTAAGCCATACTTTTCCTGGTTTTCCTATTCTTGACCATTTAAAACTGCGTGTGGTGTCATTTGCAAACTTCATCGCTTCCAAAATCACCACTCCTCCCCTTACCTGCCAATCCAGCTTAAAACCCACCCAACCAAAGGACATTCAGTACGGAGTAAATGCGTGCTCCCAAGTGTGTTCAGGATGTGCATCATTTAGCTGCCCATTGCTAACAAGTTCCTCTTGTGGCACTAAGCGGACTAAGCATCAAACATCTGCCTTTTCTGCATCTTCTTCACTTTTGTTTAACGCTTTTGAGCCAAAATTTCCACGCGCGGCCGGGAGGGCCCTCCAGC
>VZUA01012476.1:0-16465 GCA_013401035.1 Horornis vulcanius | reverse complement strand
AAAAAAAAAAAAAAAAACCAAACCCATAGCATTATAGGGTATTCATGATACTAGAATTCAATTTTAGGAAGATTTTGCTGCATCACTCCTATTAAACATTAGTCACAGCCAAAAATCCAGTGCAATTATTCACATAAAGCTGTAAATATAGCATGGCACTGTTACCATATTGGTTCCTTTTATACTGACATATAGGGCTCATGCTTATCTATCTGCCCAGCGTGCAAAGGGATTAAATTTAGAAAGTGCTCAGCTATTTTCTCTCACTAAAGATAAAACACATGAAAATTTTGTTTACTGGTTTGTGAATAGTGATAATTAAAGGGATGTTTTCAACTGGAAATGTTGAAACTGAAAAATGTTGCAAACTTTTAAGGAGGAGTCACAAGTGCTTCCAGCAGCAGTCAAGCACCAGGCTTTGACAGGAAACGAGATCACTGGCCACCAGAACTTCCCTCTCTATCAATCTACCTCCATCACAGCTTGGAAAGCTTTGTGGGAAAACAGGAATCCAACTAAAATGATTTTCTTAATGCCAGGTGTACCGAGAAAAGGATTAATCTGGATTTGAAATGAGTTCATGCTCTCCATCAAATGACACAAGCTGGCAGAATGAAGGTAGTGAGTCTGTTGATGTTTGTCAACAGATAATATTGTTGCTAAGCAAATGTTACAAGCTTGGGATTTGTGGTTACAACTTCATGAAGCCATCCCCCAGAGCATGACAGTCTCAAAGCCACACTAACAATCCCTCATTTTCCATTACACCACCTGTTACAGGTGAAGTGATTAAAAAATCTATGAAGGACACAGGGCTGGTAGTTTTACTTAATGAAAATTGACAAGGTGCTGAAGTTATATTTTCATTTTAGAAGCCTTTTTTTCCTTGCTTATAACTTTACATGACCCTGGGTAAAGTTTTTATCCCACCTTTCTTGGATGCTGGTACTTTAGAAACTTCTAATAAAACTCAATCCAGTCACTTTCAACAAATGCTGCAAAGAAATATTAACTGTAACAGTTAAAATGTTTTGGTTGTTTTCATGTAAACTGTTGGTTCTTAAGGCTTTGAAGCAAAGACTTTAAACAGGGTAAAGACTCAGTGGTGCCTGAATTGTGATAACAACAGTCTTCACTATTGTGATAAAAACAATTTTACTTATGCTCATGGAAATAATTTTATTGCTGCCTATGAAATATTAAAAGAATACTGTGATAAACAAAAGCAGCAGAAAAAGTCTGACCAGGACTAAAATTGTACTGAATTGTGCATTACACTTTGAGCAGAAATGAAAGTGTGCAGTAAGTGTAAGGTGTGCCCTCAGTCTCATTGTGTCCTGCGTGGGGCAGAGGTTATAGGGAGCAAGTATCTCAAGAAATCTCCAAGATAATCCATGAAATCCATGGTATTGAATATTATATCCATTGAATATTATATCCATTATATATCTGCCTTCATCAAAGGTTAGGTGCTAACAGGTTTTTCCAACTGCAGTTCTGCTCGTGTTCCATGGCATTACTAACCTATGTCCAAGAAGAATGTCACTTCTTCAGTGTCTGCTGCTTCAGTGGGAAAAAGAAATGAGTTCTTGAGAAAATGCTGTGCAAAATCCAGGTGCAAATCATGAATAACAGTGGGAAGAAAGTTTTTTGGAAGTAAACCCAAGTTCCTTACTGCTTCAGGTTGGTGGGAAGCAGAACAAAGCATGAGAACATTTAAGCTTGTCAGTTCCATCTAAGTATCTTTAAAAACATTTCTTCAGTTGAATTTCAGTGGCGTAAGTACTGTAAGAGCCTTCCCTGCAGAATCTTCCTGCTGCTCCTCTTCACAGCCCCTGCAGAGTTTGCGTCACAACTTTTCCCTGTACTCAGTAACCAGAAAAAAACTTCCTGTATTGAGGAGTTGCTCAGAAATTGCTTCCTAAGGCTTCAGGCTCTAAAAGCCAGGCTCTTTGGAGAGCATTACTCTGAAGTACCCTTATTTCTCAGCTCTAAGCCTTAGGACTACAGGGTTGCTATAGGTGTAACTCCTGTCAGCGGGATAAAAATCTCTGCATTTATTCCATTTCACTGGACAAAATGCCACAGGAAGCACAACATGGTAGGGATGAGAATGAACAAGCCAGAGGGGACAGATTGAAGTTATTGCTACCTAAAGATTTAATTGTTTGATGTAAGGATATACTTAGTTTATGATCAGAATGAGGATTTAAGTAATGCCATGTTTGAATGGAGAACATCTGAGAGCAGCTGACCCATTCAGACCAGATTCCATTGCAAAGAGAAAGTTTTTGCGTTTAGTANGAGAATGAACAAGCCAGAGGGGACAGATTGAAGTTATTGCTACCTAAAGATTTAATTGTTTGATGTAAGGATATACTTAGTTTATGATCAGAATGAAGATTTAAGTAATGCCATGTTTGAATGGAGAACATCTGAGAGCAGCTGACCCATTCAGACCAGATTCCATTGCAAAGAGAAAGTTTTTGCGTTTAGTACCCACTTAAACACTCCTGCAAAGGAGCAGCTTCTAATAACAACAGCTTCTCCCAGCATGGCTGGATGCACAGGGAGAGAGCTGAGGGCCTTGTCTGCAAAGGAAAACAAGAGGGACAGTTCTCAGAAATCTGCCAACAGTTGACACAATCTCTGTTCCAAAACTAGGCTGGACACAGAACTTCCAAAGAAGTGAAAGGTAATAGCTACAGAAACTGCGACTGGCACATTGTACCTGTGGTACAAAAATTACCTCTCTGTTCATTCCCAACCTGATTCACCTTCAGTCATCTTTTTCTACTTTTCCTTCAGTTTTCTCTCAGGCTTCCTTTCCAGAATGGGAGGTCTTGCCTCACAAAGTGTGTTGGAATTGTGCGTCCTTCTGCATCTCTCTCTGCAATCTCACCTTCTCACAGACATCCACAAAGCTCCCAGCAGCAGCCAGGCAGATGCTGAGACTACATTGCAATAAATAAAAAACCCAAACAAACCAAACCCCAAGTATTCTCTAACAGATGTTCCTTCACCTTTTTTCTGTTGCATGTCCTGTAAGACAGGCTGGCTCAAGACTTGCTGAAGCTGATAGGAAGCTTCCCATCCACGCAGGAAAGCTTCAGAAATGGTCCCCACAGTGTGTGACTCTTCCTGACTGTCGTGGATTAACATGTTAACCCATGATACTGACCCTCCTGCCACAAGTGGTGAGACTAGCAAAAAGAGGCTAAAAAAAACCCTAAAAGAAAAAAACCAAAACAGATCCAGAACTGAGGCAAGTGCAAAGTCCTGCACTGATTTTTTTTCAAGAAGCATGTGATACATGATCTGGAAGAATCTTTTCCGAGACCAGTGCCCTGCTATCTGCATTTTTTTTTCCCCAAGGTTTTTTTGGTTTGTTTTTGTTTTTTTTTTTTGTTTTTTTTTTTCAGAGAAATTTGACTTACTCTTTTATGTACATAGCCTAGCAGGAAGTTCATGCATCAGCTACCGAGAGGAAAAAAAAAGGAGGGGCAGGGAAGGTGCTCAGGCACTGATGAGGTGAGGTTAGTATCAATTTTAGTATCAATTTTATGTTTCAGCAAGTGCAGAGGACATGGTGTCTTGCAATTTTTTTTCCTATTGAAAATGACAGATGAACAGCCTCCCCTTAGGCTTCCAAGTAATTGTAGATTATAACAGTTCCTTGAATGGAGAGCAGTTACCCTACAGCCTCTTAACTTAATTTTCTCCTTGAATGAGACCTCTTCAGAGCAGTTGGATGACTAGAAAGAAAAATTTTGCAAGGTGCTACTTGGGTTTATATAGTCTCTATATGTGCTGGCTATAATAAAAGATAAATTAGTTCAAAGCCTAGTGTTCTGTCAAGGTAAAGTGGATATTTTCATGCTGTGAATTTGGTCTGATTCCTGATTTTGCTGGAATGTCATTATAATCTCATCTGTGAGATTATATGTTTTCTGTTTTGTCCGTGCAGAAAGTACTTCCTTGAAAGAAGACAATCTTCCCTATCCTGGGATGCTACCAGTAGATAAAAGGCTTTTAAACTTACAGATCTACAAACTTCTTCAGTGTGTTCACGAGAAAGACAAGAAGCAAATAGAAAATCTGATCCAGAAAGGATTCCCAGATCTCATTAATTACACAGAGCCTAAGGAAGGATACAGTGCCTTTCACCTGGCCTCCATGAAAAATGACATTGAGATGTGCCGCTTCCTGCTGGAACACGGAGCTCGTCCA
This sequence comes from Horornis vulcanius, assembly GCA_013401035.1. Lineage (NCBI taxonomy): Eukaryota > Metazoa > Chordata > Aves > Passeriformes > Scotocercidae > Horornis > Horornis vulcanius. The sequence continues at coordinate 12,235 of VZUA01012476.1, read as the reverse complement.
AATGTCCATGACAAAATGGGATGCACTCCAGCCATGAAGGCAGCTGAGCTAGGCCATGAGGTGATTTTGGAATTATTAGCAAAAGCTAATGCAGACATGACTGCTGTGGATAATGAAGGGAAAGGTGAGTGAGAAGGAAATGCCATAAAGCAATCCCTTAGCTGTGTGACACACTTACTAGACATGATGTGTCCCATATGTGGAGAGGAACTGGGGTTGAGGGTTATCCTTACAGCCCAACAGAAGCTGTTGGCCATAACAGCTTTGATGAAAATGAAAATAATTCTTCCTGAAGAGTCTAGGCCTTTATATCATAAGTCTCCCCAGTACAGAGCTGAGAGGTAACTTATGATTGAGAATCGCATGCCTCCCATGACCTGTGACATACTGAAATCTGGTTTTCTTCTCAAGTAAAGACTGAAGCAGTCTTTTTTTTTTGCGTGGATACACCGTTAGTGAAGAGGTCTCTGTTGCAGACTGGTCAGCTGTGAAGCTCACAGTCTCATAACCCTTCTGGTAATTTCCTTTTGCACCCTAATCCCCACTGGTTTCCTTTGCAGGTATTTTGTTTTACTGCCTTTCACCTACAGGACGCCACACCCACTGCCTGCAAATTGCCTTGGAGTATGGTGCAGATGTCAACAACTGTACTACTACTGGGAGGTCTGTGCTTCTACAAGCCTGTGAGCAAGCTCATGAGGTTAAAGAAATGTGCCTGATTTTCTTGGAGAAAGGAGCAGATCCCCATGCAACAGACCCGGTATGAGCATTTCTGTAACTAAGAACAGAGTCTAGAATAAATACCAGATGAGCTGAGTACATGACCTTAAATCCTCCCCGTAAAATAATAATGCAGTGAAAATTGCTTAACTCTGTGGCCATACCTCTTCTCTTCTGTACCACCCTTTTTTGGAGGAGAGGGATTTAACTCTTCTTTTAGATATTTGTAGGTTTAGAGCGCAAATATTTCCCAAAATTTAAATGTAACTGGGCCAGCTCTAAGGAGCTGCAGTTCACTGTACTTCAGTGGAGCAGTGCTAATTTGTATTTGCCTTGATGTCTCCTTAGATTTTTGAGAGTTGAAATAATATTCACTAAAAGGTAAGTCCATTAGGGAAAAACTGATGAGCAATCAAGGCAGGAACGAGGCATAAGAAAATTTTTTTCTCTTTTGTATGTCTTAATCATTTGTTTGCTTCCTTAATTCAACAAAGACTTGAAAGACTGAAGCTCTGTGCTGTTGATAAATCAAGAAGCTCAAGCTTTCCTTAAAGTGATCCAAAGCAAACATCCATTTTTATCAAGGAAAAGACAGCATTAATGTATTGGAGTGTGAACTTTTCCTCACAGAACCATAGTGAAATTCCCTGGTTGCTTTGCCTTCCCCATGGCACTCCTCCAGCCATAGCTCCTTAGGCTCGTGCTTTCATAAGCTGAGGTGGTATTTGGTGTTAGATGTTGTAAAAATGCATGAGAAGATACCCACAAAAGAAAGGATTCTTTAACTAAGGAAGTGATTTTCATGGGCATTATTCAACGGACTCAAGCCTTCAATGTACTTGAGTTGCTGGGATCTGACTACTCTATCTTAGCAGCACCATGACTAGATTCTGAAAGTTTACCTGAAAGCATAAACTATTAGACTTGTCTCCTTTTCCCAGTAATAGCTGAAAGAAGTCTTCCAGTTTTCTGCCAGCTTGGAACAGTCAGATCCCTCTGTTGCAGCCTTAGCACGGGGAACAAGCTGTGAGTTGTTCTCTCGCTCCCCTGCAGGCCACGGGGCGCACAGCCGTGATGGAAGCTACAAGGGAAGGTGCTGTCGAGGTGGTGCTGGCTCTGCTTCAGAGGGGAGCCGATGTGAACGTGTTTGACTTTGAAAGACACAGTGCTGCACATTTCGCAGCCAAAGGAGGCTTTTTTGAGGTATTAACATTTGTGGTGTTAAAGCATTGCTGCAAAGCCGAACCTGGGTGGGTTTTTTTTGTTGTTACAGGGTTTTGTTTTGGGCTTTTGGAGTGTGTTTTTGTTGGGTTTTTTTTGAGTCCATGATCTCAGCTGATGGAAGCATTATGATCAGTAATCAAAAGCAGATTCTTTTTAAGTATCAAAGAGATTCCAGCTGTGATAGATAGGCCAGACAGGGGCTTAAAGTGAGCTGTTAGATTGTCCTTGCTGTCTACAACTATACAAGGTTTCTGTTTCATCAGTTGAATAAGCATAATACTATAGAAAACATAAATGTTATATGTGCATTGATCAGCTGAACATGGGAGAGGACTTCATTATTAGAACGGGAATGTAAGATATTGCATTTATTTGTAAATCAATCTCACATTTTCACAGGTCAAGAAACAGACAAGATTTTTGGTGGGATTCTGTTTGTTTTTCTAGATTCTGACAATTATTTCAGGTTATAATGCAGACTTGAAACTGATTGCTATGAATGGTAACACACCACTTCATTACGCTGCGGAGGGAGGATTTGCAGATTGCTGCAGGTATATAGGACAAAGAGGTACATTAAAACTAAGATACTTTGCAACTATTATCTATATTCTATTTCTTTGCTAAAGGAGAGATTTCATTTGGGTATCTCTGAAGGATTTGACTCTTGGGCACCCTGTGGCAAAATTCTCCTTCAGAAGAGCCTAACAGAGTCTCTTATCTCATGTGGATGAAAAAACATTTCTCAAGGAAAGCAGCAGAAACACAGGGGTTTGTATCACTTAGTGTTGGACAGTATTAGGTGGTCTGGGTTTACTTTGGTTTAAATGTATTGTATTGAAGCTTCCAACAGAAAATAAATTTTTGATTTGATGGTAATTTAAAAAAATCTGTGTGCAGTCATGAGGAAAACTTCATGCCCATGGGTATTGAAACATGCCCTGAAGCAGCTGGGATCCTTTCTTGACTTGATCAGGTGATCATGGCACTTCAAACTTTGATCCAAGAGGCCCATGCAAAATCCCACACTCTATTCTTGTGAGCAAACAAGTGATCCATTGCCAAATTGTATTGCTGGCGTATAGAAATAAGTGACACATTAATCTTAGTTTGCTTCTTAACCTTGCTCACCACTTCAAGTAAAAATGTAAAGTTTCTGCTGAACTTCTCTCTTTTTATACACACTCATGAGTGGATGAATTAATAGAGCATGGGTTGCTCTGCTTCTCCCTTTGGGAAAAAAATATGGACACATGGCTGACCTTCCAGCCTGGAATCGATGTGGTTCCACCTACCATTGCTATTTACAGCTTAAACAGTATAAAATTGTAGGCCTGTAACAATGAGTTGCCTGTCTATTACAAGTTTCTTATATTACATAATTAGCAATTCCACTGCACTATTAGCCAAATTGTGTCCATACTTCTAGGCTGTGATCCTACATGGTCAAACTTGGCCCATCTGACCCCAAGGGAGGTTGCCAAGGGCGGTGGGTTTAAAGCAGCAGCAGCAGTATTGCGCAAAGTTGAAAAAGCCTTTAAAAAACCGGACGAGACCCTTGCCTGGTACCTGAAGGTGTACGACTGGTCCTTGCAGCACGAGGATGCCATCCGCAAGGAGTTTGAGACTGACGAAGAAGGAGATGGGATGGTATCCAGAACTGATTTCATATCAGTTATTCAGAAGCACTGGGGCACTGTGGACCAGGAACAAATAGAAATTCTTGCTAAAAAGCATGAAGTATCTGGTGACAAGATCAGCCTTGATGATTTTTTTAAAGGCTCAAAATACTTGCAGAAAACCTTTCTGCTATCATCTTTTGGGCCAAAAGCAAAGAAGAAGAAGAAACCACAAAAAAAAAAAGGCAAAAAAGGCCTCCCTGTGCCGGTTTGTGTAATCCCAAAGAGTGAATGCCCGCTTAGGGAAGATGGCTTCCCTACCTACATGGTTGAGGCTGTCCCAAACATTCCTGAAGAGCAACGTTTCAAACGGGACCTGCAATCCGCCCATCCTGTGTTTGATGACCGTGCCTGGTACGTGGATGAGCCAAGGAAAACCCTCATGGATATCAACTACCTTGTCAGAGAGGGAGACTTCGTGTCTCTGCAGAAAGCATTCGACGAGGGTGTGCCAGTAGACATAAAAGATAAATATTACAAAACACCTTTGATGGTTGCATGTGCAAGTGGCAACATAGTTCTCGTGGAGTTTCTTCTGGAAAAGGGGTAAGATAATTTCAATTTAATTGCTATTTTGGGAAGGCTTTCAAAAGCAAAAATATCCGGTAAATATTTGGATGCAAAAGAAAGGCTATGGTTTGTTTTTTGCTTACATATTTAATATTAAAGTTAGTTCCATAAGATCTCAAATCACAGGGGTAAGTTTATTATTTTTCACATTTTAGTAGCACGGAAATGAAAACAACCAAGAGGTAAGTTCCCCAGGACTGAAATTTTGGTGTCTGGACTGTTGACATTTGGTTAGCTGCAAAGTTCATACCCATGTCTCAAACTGTGCATCCCCACAAGCAAACTCTCAAGGCTGGTGAATGATTTTGGGGAAATCTGAGTTGAAGGACGTGTCTGAAATCATCGAGGTGATCCTGGACTTTCCTGTTACACATACCTGGTTTAAACCTTCACTTTCCTCTCCAGCTGAGGCAGGCTGAAATAGCAGGATTTAAATCAGAAGCCCATGCTATTAATTATCCTGCTCCTCATTTTAGAAGTGCTTCAGCAATTCTGTAGCCTGCAGACACACTTGTGAAAAATCTCAATGACAGTTTAAAAAGAAAGCAATTTCAGAAAGATTCAGTCATACTTGTGTAATAGCATAATCTCTTATTGTCAGACTGATGTGGTCCTACAATCCTTCATATAAATGCTTAAATGANGTTCTCTCTATCAATAGATAGAATTAATGTTAATATTAATATCTCAGGGAAAGTGGCTGTAGTCATTGCTCTGGTTCCTGCAAAGACTAACACACATGGATCTTTAGCACATGGATCTTTATGCACCCTGCTAATTATACTGACATTCCTAGAGAATATGAAAACTGTATAAATATGTGAATATGAAAATTGAATATGTGTATATTCAAGTTTTCCAAAGATAAAGATGTAGGAGCTACTAAATTAATCCACCAGATTAATCTCTACGCCTTTTACCAAGCCTCAGTAGACAGCACTGGAGTCACATCATATTTTACAATGAGACCTAGAAATGCAGTAACTTAGCTTAAAAAAATAGTACCAGTTTTGAGATTTTTTTCAATTGACAGAAATGAAAATGGAGAGGAAAGTTATCAGTAGCATTTAGGTTTGCATCTCTCAGCATCATGGGCTTGCAGTTTGGCATGGGCATTCAAATATCCTTTACAATATAATCTTTTCAGTACAGAACCACAAATCCATATTGAATACAAAAGAAAACGTTTATCCAAATCAATGTTTAACATTTATTATGTTTAAAATTAAATTGGTGGTATCTACTTTCTGTCTTCCTCCAGAAAGAATTAGAAGTAAATGAAATTTGGTCTGATGGGAAATTCTGTGCTTGATGGGCAAAAAATGCTGAGGAATTTTTAAATCAGTGCTGCATTTTCCCTGTTCCCATTGATTGGTTTCTTTCTGATAGAATGAAGGTAGGAAAAATGGTTCAGAGGCAGACAGAGTCTGAGTGCAGGCAAAGAGGTTGGGTTGAGAGAGAAAGTGAAATAACTGAAGGAGCTTATTTTAATGAGAATTAAAACAAGTGAAAACTGCACGAATAAACTATAATGGCTTAGTGACTAAGAGAGATAAATATGGTAGGTCAGGGGAATTTATTGTGCTAAGATCTCATCAAAGGTAGAATTCTGAAAAAGATTAAANAGTGTCCATCAATTGTCCCTCCTACAGAGAAGAATGTAAACAATATAGAGAATTATGAAAAACATTGCTTTGTTTACATGAAAGTGCGTGAGAAATTCTGACTCCAATTTAGAAGGCTGAAAAAGGCGACAAATCTGTGCTGTTATCTAGACAATCACCTGACCTGAAGAGCAAACAAATATCCCTGGAAGCAGTTTCCTTCATAATTTTTGTTTTTTCTCCCTTCCTCCTTGTCTTTTAGGAATACAGCAGCATTTTGTCCACCAAGTGGGACAGTTACCCTAACTCCCTTCAGGACCTCTAGGGCTGATAATGCTTTTCTTCTCAGCTACATCCAAAGGCAGCATATTGCAATGATCTCCCCTGAACCAGCCTTTGCTTTCTCCAGAACATCCCAGTTTGAATTTGGGAGCACAAACAGATCCTAGTCCAGCAGCACAGTAGCTGAATAGTGTTTCAATGCTCAGATTCCCAAGGCAGACCTTCTGTAGCTCGTTTGTCAAAGGGAGAAGCCAGTGCAGAGAAATGAAGCAGGCAGAGGGCAGCACCAGTGAAAGGAAAGGTGAACACTTCCTTCTTGTGCAGGAGAGCTCTGCAGTGTTGCCACATGTCCTGTAGCACCCGTTTGTGGCCCAGAAGTCTACTTTTTGAATTCCTTAATCTGCTTTCTGCCATTCTCAGTGAAGCTGGAGCACAAACCAGCAGCCTTTCACAGGACTAATGCCTGGGCTTTTTCCTGTACCCATGAAAAGCTCCATGTGAAGGACACTGATGGCTTAGTGGGGGACATCAGCAGCACCCAGGCACACTTACAATTACTATTCCATGACAAGTTTAGGGACTCAAATAGTTTCAGAGTAGCAGCAGCAATATGAAAATAGCTCTTTACATTGAATATGCCATTGCAGTGGGCAGTTCCAGCTGATTGCACTTGGAGCTGGGGCTGTTACCGTAGATACTCGACAGCTTCAGCTGCCACAACTGCTCTTATTCCTGTGCAGGGCTGATGTAAATGCAACAGACAACTTCCTGTGGACTCCTCTGCATCATGCTTGCTATAATGGACACCTGGATATCGTTGAGGTGCTGGTGAAGGCTGGAGCAGCTGTGAATGCCCCTGCAATAGGCAGTGCCACCCCACTGATGAGAGCCATTGAGGCCTGCAGGCTGGACATGGTCTATTTTTTAATCACTGCAGGTGCTGACGTCCAAGCTACAAACAGCAATGGTAAATATCAATATCTCCATAACAGGCTGTTTCTTTTTTAAAAATGCCTGGAACACTTTGAGAACTGTTCTGCATTTAGGGTTGCTGTCAGGATTGGGATGAAGGTAATAGGTTCAGTTAATTTTTTCCAGTCTGGAATCATCATTGAAAAAGAGTCAGCTTTCTTGGGCTTTAAATATCTAGAAAATGAAGTAACATGATTAATTACTCAATTCAGAAGACTGTTACTCCTCACAAGATACATATACAGAATTATAAGTGGCCTTAATGAAAACATTCTATCTAGTTATTATTATTTGAGGGAAAATTAGATTTCAGTTGTGGCCCAGAGTATAGTCTGCCACTCATTTAAGTGATTTATTTTCAGGCACACGCAGCCCTGGTTAAAAAACTTCCTTGCTGCTCTACATCTAAATATAACTCCTGAGAAAAAAATACCTAACAGAAACCCAAATCTGAGCTGGTACTGAAGTGTTACCTCCTCACAGCAGATCCCTCATTCGGTGTTATTTCCACTGTCTCCAGAGTAATTTAAAAGTTAACATGCATCACCTTTCAAGCTCTTGCTCTAACATAGGAAACAACATTGCTACACAATGAGACTTTCCTTGCCAAAATGCCTAGTAGTGAAACCCTGCTTCTAGAAGTGATGTGTATTCCTTATTTCTTATATCATGGATTTCTGATTCACACAGAAGTTCAGTCTCACAGATACTTTTCATAGCCAGAGTCTCATAAGAACCAGGACAGACTTTTTTCCTTCCTTACGCACTGAAGCTCTTCATTTACACCACGAGGCTTTCCCTTGCCAGCCACAGAGCAAGTAGAGGCAGGAGATGGCTAGCACAGTACAGGGTTAGGAATGCAGACTATCTCCTAGTGCTAAGTGCTCTCAGCTCTCAGAGATCAAAATGACAGCGTGCAGGACCAGTGTATTAAGCTGCAAGTGTCAGAACATTAAGAACAAAGCAAGCAATACAAGAATTCCTGCAATATTCCTACAAAATGAATTTCAAGGCTCATTTCTGCCAGGTCTAATTTCTGCAAGCAGTGCTGATGACTGCTGGCCCTCACACCAACAACAGGCACACTGCTGGCACATGGAATGGGTAATAAAATACTGGCCATATTAAATTCAGTTGATTGCCCAGTTGAAATAAACCAGTGCCAAAGTTAGTTTTCATGGTTTACCCAGAATTTTTATTTTTTTTTAAATATAGGAAAGAGCGTTCTTGATCTTGCTCAAGTATTTGAAGATGCTACAATAATTGAACTGCTTGAAAATCAACTGCAAATTTTGGCAGAAGAACAAGAAAAAGAAGAAGCAAAGCCAGCAAAGGGTGGGAAGCCAAAACCAGCAGAGCCACCAAAACCTGTGAAAAAAGAGGTATGAGAGATGGCAACGAAGGACTGATTTGCTAATAGTTAGCAGGGAGCTTCTTTCTTTCCTTTCTTTGCCACCCATTTCTCTCTAACACTGTAACTCAGACAGCCTTGTTAAAGTGAGTATTTTCAGATGCCAGTACTTCTTCTTGTGAGTATTAGAACTTGTTCATTGGTTGAAATTTGATCTTGCTAGTTATACAATCTTCATGTCTTCCCCGGACACACATAAGAATGATGTCCTGTACCACTGACAGGACACAGAAAAAGATTTCCTTTTTTTTTCCCCTCCTCCTGAAGTGTATTCTCATCCAGCTCTTGTGGTTAGCACTGAACAACTGGTAACAATTTCTTAAAAGGAGAATCTCTTTTTTCACAAGATAGTAACAATACCCTTCAAACTGGTAAAAGGCTTTTTATTCTCCTAGTTGAACTCACTGAGACAATACCAGGCTTGCTAACTTGCTATTTTCCATTTTGTCCCATATCCTTTCTCTTCTACTATTTACCTGAGTCCTGTTTCTCAAATCCCACTGATGCCTGCCTGTTTTATTTCTGAATGCTTTTCCTGCACCCCCTGGGAACCTTGAGCACCTCAGTGTTGCCCTGTTCCCAAGGTGACATCAGCCTCTGTGACCACATCCAGGTTCTCTTATTGTGGATGAGACCTTCCTGATTCACCAGTGGTACTTGTTAGTCACACCCAGGGTGCTATTTAGGGAGAAGATGCAATTGTATCTGCATGGCTGGAAGTGTCTTCAGCTGCCCTGGACAGTGCAATAAATATGTACCAGTAGCTAAATGTTGGCATCCCCCTTTCACAACATTTTTAAATGTCAGGGACAGCACAGGACTTTCAGAGGCAGGAGGATGACAACCTTAGGTGCTTGTTTATTCCTCACTTGGAAGAGGATGGGATCACCAGTAGTACAAGGTGACTGTCTTGGGACTCATAGAGACCAGTTAATGTCTTAATGCCCAAGGAGGAGAGGTGCCTTTTGCCTTTAAAAAGGTTGGCCCTCATAATCTTTGGTTTTAAAAAATCACCTTTGAGAAAAAGAAATTCTGAAGAGATTAAGAAAAGTAGTCCCTGAGTAAACATTGTAGCAGAGTACCAGAAGATGCAGGATGCATGCCTTGCTTCTGAACGTGATGTATTGGTATAATTGGTACCTTCTTCCCCTTCAGTCTCTAGATGGATCTGAGCCACCTGAGGAAACACCTGTTCCTGAAAAGACAAAGCGTTCCCGTAAAGACAGTGCTGCTTATTGGAAATCTTTGGCAGCAAGAGAAAACAAAAATGACATCTCCTACAGACCCAGAAAAGTATGTACAGCAGCAAAACATGAGTGCAGGTAACTTTAAGGTAACTTAAAGGTAGACCTTGCTGAGATCGAAACCTGGAACAGTCCAATGAAATTTCCGCCATTCAACTAGCTTAGAGATGATGTGACACAGCCTGGAGAAGTTGCCACCAAACAACAGTAAATTAAAGAGTTTGTAGATGTATATTTATATATATATGTATTTATATAAAACAGATATTTGTGGAAATCAAGCTCTTATCAGGTTTTAAAGTAGGAATAAAGTGGAGTCACAGTAAAAAAAATGCAACTACATTTATGATATGTATTTTTATATTCCTGCTTTTAAAAGATAGAAATCTATTTGCATAGCATGAGCACCAGCTTCTAACTTGCCCTCTTGATTAGTTATCAGATGATGACTTTTGTCAGTGGCAGTCACTTAACTAGATGGATCACAGCACACTAAATATTTTCTTCCTAGAGTTGAAATAGTGGAAATATAGGTTTTCTGTCAGGGTCTTGTTAATACATGCTTAGAAATAACCGAGAAGCAGAATAAGATAACCACACTGAGGTAATTTTTGTAACCTTTTTTTTTCCTTAAAAAGGAATAGAGTACCACTTCTGGCTGAGCAGTTGTGTTTGGAGTTTGTTCATCATTTCCCTAACCCTGATTTGTGCTAGTTTCTACAATGGTCTCAGAGGACTGAGGTTACATAGCTGATGACTCTACAGCTAATTACTATTTTCCACCCTGAGGATCGTGAGCCCAAGTCACTAATTTTAAATAATTACCTTAAGATCTTCTTTCCTCCTTTATCTGTAATTGGAGTCCATGGCATGATATAGATCAGAATTGAAAACAAGAGAATGCTGTCTTTATAGACACACAAATTGTTGACCTGTCTTCTGCTGGGAAGCCACACTGCTTCTATTCTATGTCTCATAGTGGAAAGGAGTGCTAGAACACGGCTCTCTTTGGCTAACAGTATCTTCTTAGTGCTTCTGTTGCCAAAGTCCCATCCAAATTAACTACAAACACCTTTATTTTGTAGATATGGAGCCCTGATGCCACAGCAATACAGCTTGCAGAAAAGCGAGAATTACTCCGTGAACGTGCATCTCTTTATGGTTACATGGAAGATTTTACAACACTCTTCAATAGAAAATTTAACAATTAAGCACAGCATCTGGAAGAAGCTACTTCAGCATGTATTTTGAGGAGACAAAGATATAAAAGGCTACTCCTTTGCAAGGAAGGAATTGTGCAGTGCTCAGTAAATATATCTCAGTTACCATAAAATAAAATCATATCAAGTTTTTCCTCTATAGATTATGTTGCTTACACACAATCTTTTGCTGAGGGCTTAGTCTGGAAAAAGATTTATTCTTGTGTGATTCTAAGTCTTGAAGCTGGCTCAGTATACCTCAGTATAGCCACTGCTGTGACACACACACGTCCTTTGTAAAGGTGTGGCTTTATAAAGCTTTCTTTACCCCAACACAAAACTTCTTCCTGGAAGATTCACTACCGTTCTGCTCTAAATATAAAGATATGAAGATAACATTCAGTAATTGTCAGCTAAGACAGCAATGTGCTGAGTCATCTGTAGAGGCAAGAGAGAGTTCAGAATTTACAACCAGGACTATCACTGCCTAGTGTGCTTCTTTCATGTTCTCCCATTCATTTGCCAAAGTGAACCTGAGACCTGAAACCACTTCCACCCCAATGGTCACATATTGTTTTCCTTCTGATTTCTTGAAAGCATAATAATCTCCATATAATAATCTGTAATCCATTTGCCACGTCCCACAGACACTTGTTATCTCTCAGATGAAGGAGGGGTCTCGTAGGGGGTGCTGATGGAGACCTGCACTGCAGAGTTCTAAGCCACTGAGGTCATCGAGTCCAACCTTTGACCACTGTGTCAACCAGACCATGGCACTGAGTGCCACATCCAGTCTTTCCTTAAACACCTCCAGGGACAGTGATTCCACCACCTCCCTGGGCAGCCCATTCCAATGTTAACCCTTCCCATGAAGAATTTCCTCCTAATGTCCAACCTGAATATGTATTTCTTCATCCTCCAGGTGATTTTTCCTAATCTCTTCCAATTTTCCAGAGGGGGTTATTAACAAACACTGTTATGGGGCATCCAAAATCAGCATCACATTCATTGTTCCAAATTTTTTGCTTCTACCTTCTTTCTAAGAGATTTATCCTGCTCCATCACCTCCTAAAGGACCAATTGAAGCAACTGATTCATTTCCCATCCCCTCTGAACCACTTCTGGTTCAGCAGCTCCCTCTGAGCATTCCTGAGAGCTGCAAAACTTTAATAAATAATGACCCTCTGAGGGTTTTCCTTACTTTTCTCTTGGAGTAAAACATTCCAACAGGTCTGAACCCCACCAATCACTCCACCACAGCCAAGGGACCCTGTCTGTGATGCCAGTTTAACATTATGACCAACCTCTGAGGCTGGGTAACTGAGGTTCT
>VZUA01012473.1:35974-52330 GCA_013401035.1 Horornis vulcanius | reverse complement strand
CAGCGAGGTAGAACCAAAGAGAAAATCCAAAAGGTGTCTCTGACCATCAAGGATGGCGTGATGTGTTTTGCTCTCAAAACCTCACTTATGTGTAAGATTTTAAAATCCCTTGTGAGGCCTGGTGAGGTCCTCTCTGACCAAGGATTGATTAGAGGAGAGGCTGATTGTGCAGCTGATGCTAATATTAGTCCCAAAGAGCATCCATCTCAAACTCAAGTTCTATGTATATATGATCTGGGGCTGACTTAGAGGCAGAATAATAAATGGGAATCATGTTGCTTGGCATGAGGAAATCTACTATAATGCAGCTCACCATATTTTAGAGGAAAAATAGCTGTCAGGCATGCAGTGATCCAAGTCTGTTAGGAAATAACTCCATCTGTACAGTGAATTTTGGGAAATCCCCTTGTCAAATTCACTGACTAGTGACTGTAAAGAATCACAGAACAATAGATATTGTGATTGGAACAGCTGTAGAAGTCATACACTCCACCCATAGAATTATTCACACAAGTATTATTGCCAGCACATCATCTGGTCAGCCCTAACTCTGAATAGCTGCATCCTGAAAACTGCCTAAATTGGATATTCTAGGATCTCTGTGGCCTGTCTGTTCCAATGCTGCACTACCTTTATAGGAATTTCCTTCTTAATGTCTAGCTCCTATGGCTCCTGTTCAATGTTGTATCATCTGATGCTGCTGAGGAAAAAGTGGTTCTATTGTGCTTATAATTACCCTTCAGGCAGTTGCAGGCTCTTTGATTACCCTTCCTTTCACCTGCCTCAACATGCCTCAACACACCCTTGCCAATCATATGCTCCATGCCTCTGACCACTTCTGGTCAGAGTGGTAGACTTCTGCTGGACATCTCCAGTTTCTCCAATCCCTCTGCAATGTCCAGATTCCAAACTGGACAGCATGTCCTATGCAGCCTCATCAGTGTCAGGCACCAGGAAAAGAACTTTTCTAGATCTGCCAGCCGTGCTGCTCCTCATGTAGTGCAGAACACAGCTGCCTTGGTGTGTCAGTGCATGATCAGCTCATTCAGCCTGAAATTCACTGTAACCTCCTGACTTGCAGCACCACGACCATTCCCTCTCAGCATTTAAGAATGCAGGGAGTCATTCCAGCTCAGGTGAAGAACTTTGCATTTCTCTCTAGTGGACTTCATGATGTTTCTATTGCTACAATCCCTATGTCTTTGAGGTGCCTTGTGGTTGAATGTCATTTGTTGTGTCAGTTGTCATAATAATATTGCATCTTCCAATGATATGCTGAGGCTGCACATCTGTTATCCAGGCTGTTGTGGAAGTATATGGACCACAGGATCAACCTCTTGTGCACACCATTTATTACTAGGTATAAGCAGATGTTAAGCCTTTGATCATCACTACCTTCTCAGTCTTGTGGTCCAGCTGATTTTTAACCCACGTAGAAGTCCTTTGTTCCAAACTTGGCATTGAAGAGACTAGAAGTAGCAGAGCTTTACCATTTCTAAGCATTGCTAAAGCAGCACTGGGGGTATTGTTTCCTAAATTCTTCCATAGAGATTCTCCAAAAAGACTGTCTGTAACAATATGGGCATGATAAGGGAAAGACCATGTTCAAACCGGAATTAGGCATTTATGGAAGTTAGTGTGGCTCTGTTGTGCTGGAAACTTCAAAGCTGTTGCTTTCCCATTCTGCTATTGCTTCTTTCCTTACCTAAAAAAGTTGAAACTTAGATTGTGCAGTTTAAGGAGAAGGGATGAGGCCTGGGGTGGACATAGTGAGCTGATAGTGCCAGCTAATGTCTACAGACCCAACAAAGAGCAGTGAGAAAAGACCACTTTAACCTTATGTTACCCAAACATGTTAACTCAAAACATCTTCTTCTAGGAAAAATTACCTGGCATTCTGTAATAACATTTAATAACAACAGACTCATTTTCCCACCCCAGATAGACTAAAAGAGTTTCAAAAGGTGAACAAATTAAATCAATTATTTTTTTAATTTTGTTTTGACTGCAAGTCATTCTTCCTGGTGTGAAAAGATGGGACTGAAAAACCCATTCACTTTCCAGATGTGCCTGGCTCTGGATTTGGATATTTCATATCCAAACTCTCTGCCTGTAGTCCATATTTGTTAACAGGAGGTCAGGGTTTAAGACAACCTCACACATCCAGGTCAGAGCTGTTATAAGGAGGCCTTTTATGCATTCAGTTGCTCCTTACCAGTCCTCTTTAGCATTCAATTTCTCTTTCGTTCCTGTTAGGTTAAGGGGAATTACACATCCATATGGTTAGGAGAGAATGGATTCCTTCTTCCTCTGTAGACAGTAAGGAAAACTAGAGGAAGCATCAATTTGTAATATAAGATGACCAAAGAAATCCTTAGCAATTATTTCATCACAACTGTCTAATTATGAGGATACAGTTTCCTCTCTACACCTGAGGAACTGCAGGGCTGAGCTACATCCCAGATGAGTGCAGTATGACTGAACAGTGCCAGAATTAAGTGCTAATGGAGAAGTTACTCCTTTTGCTAAGCTGGTTGGGTGACCTACTTGTACTGTCACTGGATACTGAGCATCCTTGTTTGAGCACAAAGTTGGTATTATTGTTGATGCTCAGACATACTAGCTATTTCCCCCTGCCACCCATGATAGGATTTAATCTCAAGTAATCTGAGGTGGCAATGAAACATGATGCAAAACGACTTGGAGGGCTTTTCACTTCAGACAGGCTTATTCAGTTTGCCCTGTATGGCAGAGTTTTTTGAGTATCAAGCAAGAAACCTCAGGGAAAAGGCTCTCTCCATATATACGATGACTTGCTGCAGTGAAGGAAGCTGCCCTCACCTCGCTTTTGTTCCTCTCCAAAAGCCAATTCAAAGGCACAAAACCAAACCCCCAACAAAGAAGTGAAGGAGCTGAAGCCCAGAAGCAGTTTCCAGCTGTCTGATATCATCTCTCTCCACTAACATGAGCCTCCTCAGGGAGACAGGTCTGCAAACTGGGTTCCCACCACCCACTTCACATGGCAGGGACTACCTCTGGCCTTGGGCATGAACAGAGGGAAATTTCGCTTCAGCTCAGTCAACTTCTGCAATGAGGTGACTTTGAGTCCTCCACCTTTTGGTTACTTATTTTCTTGGCATTTCAGTGAAAGCCAGAGAATCTGTTTTCCATTTGCTGTACTTTTGCCGGAGACTGTAATTGCTCTTTGAACCTTCAGGAGCAGGAAACCCATTAAAGGCCCAAGAGGACAGGGATTCAGTGCAAGCCAGCACATTCCTTAGCTCCTTTCATCCTGCAAGAGGAGAGTGCTTCTGGCTTCTCAAGAAGGAATATTACTACATTTTGTCCAAATTTAAGGCTGATTTCAAGGGTAATTTTACCACTCACCTTATAATTATCATTATTCCTGCTATTTGCAGTACTCTCTTTATGGTTATTAACACAGAAATATCTATGGGGAGACCATTACAGAAAACCCAAGTATCAAGCTTGCCTTTCAATATCTTGCAGACTCTAATGACAGATATAATAACAAGAAAATCCAAGCTGTGGGCATGGCACACCAAACTATGGAAAACTCTTGGCCAGAGTTTTTAAGAAGCCTCTGGAAAGAAAATGAGAAGGTTGCAATTGTATGGGAAATAAGAGCTGCCTGTTTCAGGTAGAAAAAGTATGAAAAATCTTTCATGCATGATCATACACCTTTAATGATGCAGTTGTCACCCAATAAGATTATTTTTGAAGAAGTGACACGGCTTAGAATAAGTGTGATTGGCATGTTACTAAATTCTTTTAGTTGTACATCCCCTCTGTAAACTGCTGATAATCTTACAGAAAGTGAGAAGTGAGTTGTTATCACTTTGCCTCAGTACAGTGTGCCCCATAATGACTTTCTGTTGCATGAGACCCCATAGGGTAGCTAATTGTCTGTGTCTGAGTCTGTCCATAGACTCTGGAGTGGGAGAGAACTAAGCAGTGCACCACAAAGAAAAAGGGTAAGCCTCAGAAGGTACTTCTAAGAAAATAATGGTAGGACTGGGAGCAGGAAGGCACAGATATTCTGAGTGTAAAAACTGAGAATGAGGAGCTTGGATCAGGAGGTGCAATGAAAGAAACAAAAGAGATTACTTTAAGGATGACCCAGCTGAAGCTTGAATTTGTTATTTTAGTGAACTTCACAAGAGCTATCCTGCGCCAGGTTTTACCCCCTTCAGTAGCTGGCTCTGTGCTGTTTTAGTTACACAGATCTTCACCAAAGCTGATATCACAATCTGATAAAATTATCTTAGTGCCCGAGAGTATAAGTGAAGTGGCTGACACTGCTGTTCCATCCTCTGCTGAAATGTTAAAACGAAAGGAAGCAGGAGACAAGAGGATGTCCCATGTGGCAAGAAGATATCAGAAAAGACTTGAGACTTCTCCAGCTAATGTCTGGGGGTGGGTCCTACTGGAGAGCAGCTAGACAGACCATCCTAGTGATGGCAATACTTGCAGAGGAACTGTCACCTCTTTGTATTTCTCCTTTGAGAGATTTAAAAAAAAGAATTTTGCTAGACAGTGACACGAAGCAAAACCTGTCACGCATGCTCTGTGTGTCCAACAGAGACACAGACATATTTTCAATGGTCATGGGTTAGGAAGGAGCCTGTGCTGAACATCACAGTAACCATTTGCTTCCAATAGAAAATAGCACTCTGCACGTGGCAGCTTTTCTGCAAGGAACCAATGGGTAGTTCAGCTCTGCAACAACAATAGCAACAACCAGGTTCTGAGAGTGGGGAATTTTTGCTGGTAATTCCTCCAAACTCCTTTATCTCCAAATAATGTAGCACAAAGCACAAAGCATTGGTTCTGGCCCTCTGCATTGTCCAGATACACATCTCCTCCCTTACTAATTTTTCTTATACTTCAGGTTACTTTAAATGAGGACATAGAGAATCATGGAATTTTAGGTGGGGAAAGACCTCTAAGATCAAGTCCAGACATTAACCGAACACTGCCAAGTCCATCACTATACCAAGTTCCTAAGAACAACATCTACATATTGCACACAAAATGCCTGCATAAAATATTTGTAATGGCTGTGGAATCAAGTGCTTAGAAACCTAGCAAATCCAGGATGAAAGTTACCTGGGCAACATTTGAGCATCAAATGTTTATCATTAATCTGGCTATTTATTATCATTAATTTGGCTATTAATGCCTGTGAAAGCCTCACAAGGGCTCTCTGCAGTACTCCCTGCCTCATGCATCCTGGGACATAGATGACAGTGGTCAGCAGAGGAAAAGGGACTGCAGAAGGAGCAAGAGTCATGGGACTGAAGGGATGGACTGCTGCCTTGCAGAGCTGGCCAGTGCTCCTGTCATCCCGTGGGATGCTGGGCACATTAGCCAGATTCCCCATGGGTGATTCTGACAAGGCATGCCTGACATAGCCTCCAGTCCCAGACTGTGCTCTGAGGCCAGAGTTTTGTTTTTTTTTAATCATTAATTGATTCCCTAATCCTATTTACAGAACAGGCCCAAAACTGAAAGTGTGTTGTGAGATCCAGTGTGGGGCCAGGGTGGGAAGGCAAGGGCTCTGCTGAGTGGCGTGGAAGCCATTGAAGCTGACATTGCAGCCAGAGCCCCTGAATGGTTGAGCCACAGGCGACTTGCACAAGGGAAGGAACAGCTGCAACTGCACCTGGACGCAGTGCTTTGAATATAAAGTGCTGCAGCACGGTACTGAAAATTCAAGTCCTTGTCATTCTGTATCAAGTACACAAATCTTCTGACTTTGCACTTTCAGCAGGCAGCCTCTCATTTACAAGATACATAATATTTACTGTCCTGCTGTGAAAACAAAGTTGTTGATGTTTCTGAAACAGTTAGATATGATATCTTGCTGAATGCCATGAACTCAAAAGGGGTTTTAGTCACTCTGCTCTCAGAAGTTTGTTTAAACCCCATGAACTAAAGACGATCTTAGTTCATCCACTGAGCAGAAGGACAAAGCTAAGTCTGAAATGTTTATTTTTTCAATTGCAGAAATCCTGTGAGAGGAATCCTGTGAAAGAAATGATCTACATCACATGGCTCAGAGAATGGAAATGAAAACTTCAGTGTCAACCCTTGTATGGGCACTTCCCATGGGCAATTCCTGGCTTTGGACTACACTACTATTTGAATATAGTTTTTGCACTTAGACAATACATTTTCAGTCATCTTTACTTGTAGCCTACCAGTCCCTGCTGATCTGAAACCTTCTCAACTGAAAATATTTAGTTTTAACTAAGTCAGCTACAAGCTCAATTAAGCCAGAGCAAATCTTGTATATAGACAGCTTTTCTTGGAACACGTGGTTTATTTGATTTGGCTTCCTTTGCTTTTTTTTTTTTTTAAATTTTTTTTTGTACAGGAAAAATTATGAAACATGTGAACATCTCTCATCATCTTTATAATCTACAAACCCTTCTGGATGGTCTTACTAGCACATCCCTGGAGAGACAGCAGGTATGTGTGGGAGCTGGAGTATGTCTGAGATGGTGGCTGATGACCTGTTGTCAGATTTTTTTCAGCAGTGAAGTTCAGCTTCTGATGTAGCAGCCTTTTAGTACAGGAAATTTTAACATAATTTTTGATTGAAAAATAAAAAGAAAGTAAGAAAAATACTATTTTAAAACTTCTTTGTTTTCTCTGCCCTCTCTTAGCTTTCTGCTCCTTGTTTACAACTTGGAAGCAAAGGAACCAGATTCTTTCACCCTGTGAAAGGTTTAAAACAGGTTAAAGCACCAGCTTAGGATTTTTCTTAAGTAATAACCAACAGGCAGTGCTAAATCCTTTTGCAAAATAACAAATTTAATCGGACAGGCAGCTTTGCACCAGCTTCCGCCAATCTGCTGCCCAGTGCAGAGGCACAGGGACCGAGGGGGCCACAGCTGCTCTCCAGGGAGACTGGCAGGGCTCCAGCACCAGCCTGCCCAGCAGATAAAGGTTCCAGCCTGTTGGGAACATGCAGCAAAGTGTGTGACTGTCCCACTGGTAGTCAGCATTGGGAAACTATTGGAGGAATGTGTAGTTCAACAAGCCTCTACACACATGCCTCTGTTCTTTTCCCTCGAGATAAGATTTCATATTATGAATTCTCAGGGCTTCCCTTGTTTTTCTGGGCAGAGGAATCCCTGCTTAACCCAGCAAATGATGAAAGGGGACCATAACATGGGACAGAGGCAGGCCTTGTCACCTCAGGCACCTGGCAATACATTAGGAAAGAGTTTTATAGAGCAGGGAGCTGTTGCTCCTGGCACAGCTGTCCCTGCAGAAAAAAGACAGCAGCTCCTTTAGCCCCATCCATGTGCAGTTCAGATGAGCTGAGCTGGTTTTTAACAGCTCTGTGGGCTGCTCAGAGCCCAGTGCAGGGCTCCAGCCCTGTGCAATTCCCGGGGTGAGGATGTTTGCTAACAGCTCGCCTGTGAACTCCACAGCCTCGGTAATCAGCACACACTCCAGGCAGGTTACAGCGAGTTCGAGCTTGCCTGCATGACCCAGGGGCTGGCCTCTGATTACAATGTCAGTGTATGCTCAGCTCTACACCCTCTCCTGCACTGGCTCCTTTGACAGACCACTTAATATACACAGCACATTTCTGAAAGGAAGAAACAATTCCTGACTCCACTCAGAGACTAATGGAGGAAAGTCTTGTTCAAATACAAGTGCAAGAAATGCTTCAAAGTAATTTTCTTGAAAATGGCTGGGAGTAATTTCCTTCTTTGTCTCCGAACTTTTTCTTACTCTATCTTTATTTATATAAATACTTGCAAAAATGTCTAATTGTCAGAAAAATGTAAGCTATTTTTTAGCAGGATTCTTGTCTGCCCATTTCTACATTCCAAACTTCTGTCTTTATAGCTGAGGTCTTGACTAAATTATATAGCTCAGTACTGAACTAGGTACTACCTCTCCAGAATAAGCCTGTTGGGACTGACAAGCATTCTTGGTAAAAGCCTGAAATAAAACAATCTGTTCAAAATGACTTATTCTTGGCTCTGGCAACTATTTGTGTGTTTATATGCCCCAAGTTACATTAACGTGGAAGGAACAGATCACAGAGAGCTTGTAGTGTAGTATATGATACTTACACATTAAGCCTATGGCCATGACATCACTGCCCTTGTTCTGAGCTCCAGTCATGGTGTAGCCAAAGAAATCATAACTGAGAACACAACTCATTGTTCCTCTCAGCTGCTAAGGCCGTATTGACTTTGTGAGTCACGCTCAGCATGCAGAGGTGACACATTCCTCCATTAGTGTTACTAATTCCCTGGTTTAAGAAGGGAATAGTGCCTCCTCTAGAAAACAGGGAAGGGGTGGAGAAGCATTGGGACTTACAAACTCACTAGCATGGCTTAGCTTTTCTGAGTTAATTTGTCTGGGGCACAGATATGACATTAGGATCTCAAATTGTTACAAGCAAGGATTGTCCTGAGGCTTATATAGGACACTTACTATTTTTTAGTGAATCCTAATGAGGGGCTCAGGCTGACTGCAAGATACAAGGAACTAACTTAGACCCTGTGTTTTCCTTTCTGTTTTGTTGGCTGACCAGCAAGGAGGTCCAGAGAGATGGAGAGCTACAGAACTGCTCTACTGGTTTCAGCTGGAGAGAAAAGAGCTGAAAAAGCCTAGAGGTGGGCCTAATACTGATCAGCATATGCTAGGACATATGGGAGGATTTGTGTAAGAAAACAACATCAACATCATCATCATAAAAATGAGGATAATGAGGATGACGAAGTGTGGAAAGCTGGGACTAGCTGTACCATAGTAGATGACCACCCCTAGCTTCATGTAATGGTTTATACTCTTGGCTAATAAAAATACACCAAACTAGAGGACCAGAAAAGTCTGTTGAAGAAGTTGTCTTTGAGCAACAAAAAGCCAGAATGCAGTGAGGATCAGGGGTGCTTAACAAGAGCTGCAGGTGGTGGGAGATGCTTAGCTGAAGCAACTTACGAGGAGTTGCTAAAGGAGTTAGAATAGCTGCAAGAAGCAGCAAGCAGAGGGACAGGTCAGGGATTCCTACCCCATCTCAGCTCCAGCTTGAGGAAGCCTTTGCTGCCCAGCAGGTGCGTGGCAGTCCCCCTGAACTGTCAGCTGTGAGTGGAGTGTTTCCAGACCAGGGGAGCAATGGTCTGCTCCAGCAGCTGTGCCAGCAAGAAATGAGAAAGGGCTTTGGCAAGTATTGTTTTGGGAGCTGGTGGATGGCTGTTATTTGTTTATGTTCCTTTGTCCTTTTCTTCTTTATTTCCAAAACATTGCTGTTCTGCTAAGCCATTTATGATTTGTAAGCAAGGAAGTAGAACTCGCTGAACACTCAGTTAATTTATTTTTCTCAGGTTGGAAGTTGGAACACAAAATTCTATTTATTAATGAAATTGAACTGCCCTTGTTGTTGTCAGTCAGACTGGCAGGAAGGGTACATTTATCCCTTTCTTAATTTTTTATCCTTTCCCTCTTAGATACTTGAGGCAAGGGTGAGAAAAGCTGCTTATTGCCTGTGTTTGAGCTCTTTTCAGACTTGGTGGGTCTCTAGTGAAAGTCTGCATGAGGAGCCATTGGGAGGTTGGTACCACAAAACTGGGGTTTCAGTTTATATACAGGAAAAAAATAAAAAGCCTGATCCCTTGCCAGCCTGGCAACTTTTACACCTCTCCTAAACAGAGCCTGAATTCCTGACTGCATCTGAGATGTGCTCAGCATGTGTGTTTGCAGTATGCAAAGGTGTGTAGAAACTGGATATAAAATAACTCATATCCTTGGTAGCATGGGTCTAAACCCAACAGCCTGAACTTCTAAGGTCAAACATGCCCAGGCAAAATCCTGGGTAAATGCCCAACAAGTGAAGCACATGCCAGCACAGATGCACTGCAGTTCCCTGTGCTAGCCAGAGGAACGAGGTAGGTGTGCCCCCACACTGCCATGTCTCTCTAGGACACTGCCAAGGTATTCTAAGTTTTACCTGGGAGGCCTAGGTGAGGAAATAAGTGCCTTTGGTTATGTCCCCACAGCAAATGGGGCCAGAGGTATCCTCTGATGATGGCACAAGCATTGCACAGAGCCTTTGGGAAGGCTTTTTACAGCTGGCCCACAGCCATCTGTCAAACAGCTTCTGTTCTGATGGCCTTTCTGGAGACTGCACCTTCAGAGCAGTATGAACAGTATCAGCAGTATGAAAATATTTGTTACGTTTGAAGCCTTCGGAGTCCAAGACTGCTTCTTACTCTTGTGTTGCTCAGAACAGCCTGTAATGATGTCTAACATACCAGACTGCTCTCAAGCCTGAGACACTGTTACAGCAGTAGTCAGGACCAGCAGAAGCCAATTGAATCAGGCATAGAGACTGGCCTGAGGCTGTTCATACAGCCCTGAAGGAGTCAGCTGCAGGGAAAGGATTTTTTTGGGGAGATAGATCCAGATCTTGTGATACTTGCTCAGTTGCACAGGGTGAGAAGAAGCTGTGAGCAGTCCCTTTGCAGGTAACTCTGTGATCACAAAGACACCTTTGTCTGTTCTGCTGTCACCCCCCTGGTATTTGTACATAGACCCCAGTGCTATCTGCCCCCCATGAAAGCTGACCCCCATGTGCTGCTTTTTTCACAGGGACTCAATCTATTCCTGTGTTTCTCTATTCTTGCTGGAGGAAAGTGTTTCCTAAAGTCTAGCCCAAATTACTTTCACCATTATGAGTCCTTTCACCTTGATGCTCCTCTTGGATCCCCTTAAATAAGATTGGTTTTGGTCCTCAGCATTGTCCAGGTAACACATCTCCTCCCTTACTTATTCTTTTACTTTCTAAATTCACTCTTGAGAAAGGTGTGTTCTGTTCATTTCCCACAAAGCGGAAGGCTTCATGCATAAGATGCTGCAGAGAGCCTTTGCCCCCACCCAAAGTCTTGTTTTTTAGAGTGACGCACACCCAGCTCTGTTATTACTTAATAAGAAGTGAAGTCACTGCTTTCCTCCCCTTCAAACTGCTCCACCCTCAGTCAGGAGGTCTGCTTCTCCACCCTTTGGCAAAACAGCTGTTTGGGGGTGGAGGTAAGTTTAGGGATGGTGTTGACCAGCCTCTCATCTGGAGAGAAAAAAAAAAACAACCAGTCCAGTCCTGTCAAGGGGCTGCTTCAGAGCTGGGAAGAGCCCTGCCAGCCTCCCCTGCTTCTATGTTTGTGTGTATTTCATGTGAGCACAAGTTAATAAGATCATTCATACCAGTCTGTGGGGCTGCTTTAGGATGCAAAGAAGAGTGTGAGCACAGCAAACCATCTGGCTGTTTTTTGCCTTTTTCCCCACTCCAGAAGAAAGTTTTCACTGGAACTCCCACCCTCCTACTTTGGCAGGTAGGAAGAGGCAGAGAAGTTGGTGTGTGTAGGGGTGTGATGTGGGTCTAAGTTCTCTCTTCTCAGACCTTTTTCACAAGCAGTGGGAAGGAAGACAGTCCCTAGGAGCTGGGTGCAGCTACATGATTTTGCCTTACCCCCCAGTGTGAGCTCAAGTAGCCCAGAGGCTGCCCTGAATAGACTCCAGCATCCAGCAGTCTCTTAGGGACCATCTGCCAACTAAAGGTGCCTGGAACACAAAATGGTGCAGCCACTCTTCCTTCCCATCCCTGACATGCCCTCCCCGGCATGCTGGTGGCTATTCTGGCTGTCTACTCACTGGAGACTTTACTGCAACAGAGAAACTACAGGCAAGGGAGGGAGGCCTGGATTACATTCTCTATGCTTGGAACATTTGGGGCCTCAACATCATGGGGAAAGCTTTTAGGGAATGCAATTGGTCCAAGAGGTGTTATGTCACTCTAGAACCTCTGTGTTTAAAAGGTGAAGACTGCAAATGTTCATTCTGAAGAGAAATTGCATCATGCAAGGAAGCACAAAAAATGTGAAGGAAACTTGTCCCCAGCCAGGGAGACAAATATTTCAACTGGTTCATGCAGAGGGTGACAACTGGAAGGAACCTCTGCCATAAAAAGGACAAACAGATGGTGAGGGACAGAAGGCAAAAGCAGAAGGTCTGGCAAATGAGGAGGCAGCTGGTAGGTCCAGTGGTCAGGATGGCCAGCTGTCCTGGGTTTGGAGGACTGGACCTTCACCTGCTGTAGAGCAAATGTAGTTTTGTTCCAGCTTTGTTGGACCAGTGGAGGAGCTGTCTGTACATAACTGCTATTCTGATATCTCCTGCTTCAGCCAGTCTGTACCAGCTCACACCTCCTGTTCCACTGTGCTACAGCAATTTATACTCCAGTCTCTGTTTTCCCTGCTCCTCAGGCATTTCCTGGCTGAAGCAGCCATTAGCTCTGCTGTGCTCATTCAGATGCTTTATGATTATTTACTGCTAAAAAATCAACTCAAAAGCAGCAAACAAGAAACTTGAGGTCCCATGAATATTTTTGTTTATATAGAGGAAGCACCTCACTCAAATACTAACATCCCCATCGTGCCAGGTGCTACACAAAAATGGAACCAAGTCTGTGTCCCAGAGGGAAAATGATTTTCATATTAGCTGAGACAGACAGAGTGCAAAGATGCAATGAGCTAATACTGGTTAATTCCAGTGGTCTAGGACTTCAGCTTTGCATTGTTACAGAGCTCACATTCCTGGGTCAGAGAAACCATATTTTTGGGAAAGTTCAGTGGAAATGGTTTTGGGGCTGTACCAAAGCCCTCCCAGGATTCCAATTTTCTTAGTCTTAGCCTCAAAGGAATTTACAGCTGGCTCGGGCAGAACTGGAAGTCCCCACAGGAAGGATTTTGTTGATATTCAGTCTTTGGAGGACAGTGAGCTTCTCTGTGAAAGGCAACACATATATCTGTCCATGGCCACAGCACCACACCCACTACTCCTCCAAAACAGATAGAGTTTCAAGGGCTCACATGACCACGTCCGTCTGTTCAGGGATTATTAGGACAACCAGTAGATGGGGGAGAGGGGACGGAGGGGAGAGATTCCCCCCATTCATTTCTTCAGTTTGGGCAGAACTTATCTCTGAAGGTGAAACAAACTGCCAACACTTTTTAAAACTCTAGGGACCTTCAGCAACCAGCAGAGCTCCCAGGAAAGCAGCTCACGAGGTGTTTCATGTGCAGACTGACTGCTTCCTGCCAGCCAGAACAGAGTGCTAGACGCTGTCTTGCCCAAGATACTCTTGTCAGTCTTTTATTTCTGGTCAAACACAAAATCAGAGGTGTCTGACTAATTAATAATGTAAATATGGCCTCTGACATCTCAAGCAATACTGCTTTTCTATACTTGAGAGACATAATAACTACCTTTTCTTCCTCCTAATCAGTTTCTCAGGATTCCTCACCTGATTCTCAGACTTTTTAAATCAATCAACTGAAAATAAGATTAGTGATCTCATTTCCAGGCTTTTACAGAGCAGAGTGAGCATCTAAGGGCCCATATGCCCTTTTACCGTCCACAGTCCCACACATCCATGACTTGGTGCACACACTTTGCACCTGCAGAGCATCCTCTACAGATTTTTATGTGGAGAGGAGGGGCAATCAGGACAGGGAATCCATGAGAAACTTAGGGAAAGAAAAAGAGCCACCTGTTGCTTATGTTTCTGGGAAAATTTGGTTGAGACAGAAGGAGTCATCCCTATCCTTTTACCTTTCTTTCGTACCCTGTGGTGCCTCTGGACATCAGACCCCTCACAAACTGTAGAGCAAACTTCATGTCAGATAAAGCATTGGCATCAATTCACCACAGGAGTGTAAGGCAGGTAAGACTCAGAGTTCCATGAATGTAATATCTGCAGTACAAATGCCACATGCTGCAAGGTTCTTCACTCATGGCATGGCACATTTATTCCCACTATGTTCATTTTAAATGCTCTCTAACATGTACTCAATGCCCTTTAGCAGGGACTCATCCTGCCTGTTATGTATCACTACAGTGTTTGGGACAATGTGGTTTTGGTTTTTCTAACAAAGAGCAGTGCCAAAAAATAATGAATGCATATCAGTCATAGCCTGCATAGGAAAGGCAGTGTCCATGGGATGATAACATCTTTGATGGTTACCATAACATTTTAAAGAATAAGTCATTCCCCTCATATACTTTAAAAAACCCTCATAAACTTGGTATGCTAAGAACTTCTAATATGAATATATCTCCCTTATTTGGAAAAAAGCAAATTATGCTTCCAGTTTCATGATCCCACTTCATTTTTTGATATTTGACCTGCAGATTAGAGGTTTTCACGTCATCTGTCAGCCCACAGAGAGTATCCCAAGGTTCAGTGTGTGTGAGAGAGATAGGAAAGGAACATTAGGAACAGGCCAACCACAAATAGCTAAAATTAGCTATGAGAACTGGAGTGCTGAGGTCTCTGAGGAGCACTAGTCAAAGGAAGAAAATGGTTATTTGCTAAACTCCCACTTATTCTACTGCCTCTGAGGACTCCTGGTTCACATCCCTGCCCAGACATCCTACATGACTATTGAAGAGGATTTCCCCTGCCCCTTCCCCCTCCATTGGCCATAATTTTCCTCTTTTGTAACTGCAGTACAGAGTGATATGGGATTCCTGCTCTGGCAGCAAGATTCTGACTGGAAACAGGAAACAGGGGCTCAGCAGAGCTCGGCCTCTGTGACAACATGGACGTCACACCCACGTGCAGACAGGGATGCTTTACTCACATATGGCAATGATCAGCAGCTCCCCTTTTTCCTCCCCTTTCTTCTTCCCCAGAAGACCTTACAAAGCCCTATAGGGGCCATATATCGAGTTAGGAGCAGTCTCAGGAAGCACGACTGTGTGAGGCCTCAGTTACAACAGAACATGATTTCTTACATAATTCTTTCAGATTCTCTGAGGCCAGCAAATTTTAGACTGTAAATCTCCATGTGACCAGAGCATATGGCCTTAGAATAAGACATGGAGTGAATCAAAATGAGGCAGCCCATCTTCTTCAGAATCTGATTAAGGGAATCCTTTGAGAACTGTCCCTTACATGCAGCCAGAGGCATGGCTTCAAAAGCTGCCCTCCCTCTTTCTTCCCAGAAATGCCTGATGGAATAAATTGGGGTTTTTTTTGGCAGCACTAGGTTCTCCTTTTTTATTCCTTCCTTCCTATTTTTAAAAGTCTGTTCTCAAAATAAAACCAAATGGCTATGACTGCCATAATCCTTCAGATTATAATTTCAAGGAAAAAAAGAATAAAAAGATTGTTAAAAGTGATTGCAGTGATACTTGTGGAAACTCCTTAAGGAACTTGGAGACATTGTCTAAGTTAAGGAGGTAGATTCTGGAGGAGCAGGAGGAGAAGGAAATGCTCTTGCCTTCACTAGGAGTATGGGATTCCTCCAGCCAGCTGTCTGTAGTGCTATTGCTTACATCCATAAACAGATTATGCTGTATTACCCTGTCTAGCTTAAGTTGCCATTATATATGGTGTTCAAAGGTGAAGTTTTATTCTGGATGGGGAAATCAATTTCAAATGAAGTAAAAGATTCCCTTCCTAGCTTGCTCCTTCTCTTTTTGTGAGGAAGACTGCGCCCTTCTTGATGATCCTGCTTCTTTGGCACAGAAGAGACTTTATGTAAGTATCAATGGGAGAAGGTTTTCTCCAGCAATAGCTCATTCAATCTTAACTCTGGGAAGAATTTAAATGCTTTCAGTAGGTGCACCCACAGCTGTCCTGTGAGGAAACGGAGACAAGTGCCTTCTATCCCAGCTGCACTAAGGATTTCTTGGCACCGAGCAGACCTCCACTCCTGCCTTCCCATTCCACTCAGTGGTCTTGTGGTAGTTCTGCTGAACTTGAACTGAGGGAAAGGAAGCAAGATTTTGGTTTAAAAATGCTGGGTTGTAATTTAGGCAACATAAAGATACAGTTAAAATAAAAACTCATAAAATGCTTGTCTATCTACTGTCTTTTGTACTGTCAGGTGCTGGGGAAAGAAAGTCTGCTGGAGAATCATATCTCTGTTGGTAGAAACTGCTGTTGCTCAGCCCTTTGTTTATTATTTTCGAATAATTATCCCATGATTAAAACTGTAGATTCCTCCCATGCATTGCATAACTTTTACTCTGAGAGCACTTCCCTCACTCACCTCAGCTAGGTGTCTAGGGAGAGCCCTTCTGCCTCCCTGGCCTGTGTGGTGAGAGTTCAACCTCTTCTTCTAGTTACCTCGGAAAGGAGAGGTAGACAGAGGGAGAGAAAGAGGAAAGAGAGAAGAGAGAATGTGCTGTGCTAAACTGCTATTGGACACCTGCTACTGCTAGAAGTGTTCAGTACCTCTCCAACCTCTTAGATCTTGAGATGAACCTCTGCTTTGGAGCAGGATCCCACTGCAAGGCACTTGG
>VZUA01012473.1:21579-35797 GCA_013401035.1 Horornis vulcanius | reverse complement strand
CCCTCCCCTCCTTCACACCCCTCCTGGTTCCTGCGGCTCTGGGTAGTTCTCACTGAAACACCCCTCAGAAGCCCCTCAGAAAGGCACAGCAAAGGGATAGATGCTGTCACATTAAAGGAAAAGGGAAGAGGGGCTGTGGATTGTTACTTCTGTCTTCAGTGGAGAAAGAATACTATTTTTGCACATCTGTTCTAAATCAAACACTGTTTTTTCACTCCTGACATTAATATATTTGGTGTGGAACTCATACTGCTGACCTGAAAAGTTCTTTCAGAAGAGCATTACTCTTCACTTGGGAAGAGCAAGACAATAAACAAATAAGAGTCCTCACTTTAGACTGCAGATCTACCATCTCCTCATCTTTTGTCTCACACCAAATGCCAAGATTTACGGAGAAAAAATCCAAAAGAGTGAGGAAACCAAAGCGCAGCCTTTTGCTCTAGAGAAGAAAGAGATCTGTCCTTGAAATCTCATACTGGAAATTCCCCAGCTTCTCCTGGCTTGGGCCAAGAGTCTGAGGGAAGGGCCTGATGTCAGAGAGCAGCCAGCTACTGTTTAGAATACAGCATTGATTTGGAAACACAGGAAGAAAAGCACTGAAAAAGTTTGGATTTATAAGAAAAATCCTATGCTGGAACAACAATCTCTGTTGGGATTTCCATACAGAGGAACTGCTTCTCACTTTTGACATCATGTAGTGGCATGCATGAATCAGGAATCACTGAGTTCATTCCCTGCTGGGACACTAGCCTTGTCACTAGAGACTGTCCTTGCAACTAATACCTTAATTTGCATGTTCAGGTGAGAGACTGGTAGCACCTGCACTATGGGGATGAAGAGACTGGCTTATTCTTACAGGAAGTTTCTGAAGGTTGCACGGGGAGAAGCAACTAAGGACAGCTACTTTTCCTGAACTCACACCTGTT
The DNA here is from genome assembly GCA_013401035.1 of Horornis vulcanius. Lineage (NCBI taxonomy): Eukaryota > Metazoa > Chordata > Aves > Passeriformes > Scotocercidae > Horornis > Horornis vulcanius. The sequence continues at coordinate 34,871 of VZUA01012473.1, read as the reverse complement.
CTGCAGGTAAAGAAAAGACCCTTCCTTCACACCTGACAGCCCAATACTATCTCTAGGCTCATTTAAGAAACAAAATGAGGGATGCAAGCCCTGTGGTGCTGCTCTTTCTGCTTTTCACAAATATGGAAGGGAAATTCATAGGGAATTCCAACATGCTTTAAAACCAGTGACACATCCTAGGGACTGGCACATGGAGGGACTGCATCTCTGACAGCCTCAGGATGGTCTAAGAGATACAGAATTACTGCCTCCTGCCTGGGATGTTTCTCTACCTCCCTACACTCACATGGGGTTGTAGAACCAGCTATATTCTGACAGTGCCCTCTGATGAGAAGGAGAGAAAGATTTTGCTGAGAGATAAGGAAGCAGACTTAGTCCATGCCTTCAGAAAGCTGGTGAGTGGCAGAGAGATGAGGGAAGAAGGATCTAATTGCTCAACATGCCAAAAAGGCCATGTCTTCAAGCCAGTCAGCTCTCCTCCCAAGGGAGGCTGTGTTCAGCTCTCCTGCTCCTCTGTGGCAAATCATCACTGTGAAAAGCCAGACCAGGTGTTGAAAGAAAACCAGGGATGTAGTGGCCAGTCACTTTCAGTAAAAATAAAAAATTGGAAAAGATGAAAATGAAATCCTGGACCATGCCAGGGGGACTGAAAAGTACCAAGTTAATCCCTCACCACTGCCAAGCAGAGCAAACCTCATCACAGGGAGGGCAACCAGTTGTGAGAGACATGCCAGTCTGCCAGGCTCTCTGCTAAACATCAGGGAGCTGCTTGGAATGCCACAAATATACACAGCAACCACAGTGGCCAGTACTCAAATGCAGACCCTCTCTCACAGATAGAGACATTTCCTGCACAGTACCTAGGAGGAGGTACTATGATATTAAAGTGAGAGATAGTCTATAAGGGCTGTCCCACACTTGAATTTGAGCAGGACATTAAGGCTACAGTGAGAGAAGGCAGTGAAATCTCTGTTGACCAGCCCAGTCTTTAGGCTCTTGTCTCATCAAAAGGAAGACTTGCCCCATAGCTGCTCATGGAGCAGATGCAGGGAGCAGATGTTACTGCTTCTCTGTGTCTATCCTTCCTTCCACAAACTCCCCGCAAAGGCGTCTACAGAGATATTGTCTTCTTCAAGTTACGTGGATAGAAACGTCAAACCTCAATTGCAGCCACGAATCTGCTCATGAACTCTGCTGGCTGCAATGCCACAGAGCTGCCTTAAAGCTCTCTTAAAAATGTAAGGCATTCCAGTCATTTTAATTACTGTGTATTGCATAAGCCAGAAACGAGTTCATACAAAGGAACAACAGAAAAGTGATTTTCAATTGCTCTCACTCTGTTCTGTATTTAGCGCAGCCTCCAAAGCTCTGGGAACACCAGCTCTTATTACCAATTGAAGCACTTCATCTATTTGAAATCTCTTTGTTCAGTTACTTAAAACTATTGATGCAGTTTAGAACAGTTTAAAAAAGAAAATCAAAACTTCCATTTGGAATTGGCTAGAGCAGCAGGAAAGCAAAACAAGAGAAATGGAAATACTTACTATAAACAAAAATGAGAGAAAATTAATTGCCTGGAATGAGGCATAGGCAGGTAGAACCAAGCAAATCACATCATGTCCTTCTCTCCCGGATTCTGTCAGACCATCTAATCACAGCCTCCTTGCTTGAACCCTGCATGGTACTGAGCCCTTTGGCCCTGGTCCAGAAATGCACTTAAGCTTATATTTAACTTTGTGTATGTAAATGTTTCTGTTGACTTCAGTAGAGCATCTTGTGTGCTTAAAGTTGAACATGCGCCTTAGTGTTTTGCTGGATTTGGGCCAAAGAGCATGGTCATGTGCAGGAAATATTTTCAGTTTGATAAGGCTGTTAAAAGATATTTCCTGGTTACTCTTCTGCAGCTGATGCCACATCACAGCCTGACTGGAGGATTCCCACACTCCTGAAAGGGTGATTTCATAATTCACAACCATTTATAATGTAATATTCCTGGAAATACATGGTGCTTACATTCTGCTCCCAGACTGGGTGCTCTCAGTGGGCACAATCTCTAAAGGATCCTTGAAGACTGAACCCGGTATAGAACTGTCGGAGCTGATGAAAATGTAATGGTGTACCTCCAAGGAAAAGCTTGGGAATGGGATGGAGTGTTACCTACGTCTGGCTTGCATACAGGAAGGTGACATAACTCCTTTGCAATCTCAGAGAAAGAGATCAAATGAATTTTTTAAATAGCATATAAAATTCACTGATACAATGATGGAATTAATAGGAGCTTTTTCAGTTTGTTTCATGCCTATAAATCATAGCAAATACAAAAATTTTAAACAAAAAGTCTTCTCAGAGGACAGTGTTAGAAAAGAAACAATTTACTGAAAAAGAAGCAAATAATCAAGAAATATGAGAAACTTTTTCTAATGTGATGCATGACCATTCCCTGCTGTCCTATGAGATGGCAGGGGTGTGCTGTTTTCAGATAGCTCTGAAAACTCCTACCCTTCCTCTCATTCTGCATAAAAGCAGAAAAACAATGAGACCTCCTAGAGGGAATGATGCTGAGCTGGCGTAAAAGATATGAAGATCATCAACTTCAAAAAAAGTTTTTGGGCCAAGAGGATGCTTTTGACAACTTGTCAGCTGGACAATTTAGAATGCTAATGGCAAGACTCCACACCCATGAATCAAGTAAATTTGCTGTCAAAAAAAATTAAAATAGAAAAGAGCCCTTACTTCAAAAGCTTTTAAAGTATGCGTGCTGTTGAACTGCAGGTTGAATTCTCCTGATTACATTCATGCCAAGCTCAGTTTAAACCAGGCAAGATCTGGTGAGGAAGTGGAGTGTTAGCTACAGTGACAACCACTACACTGACATTTGTCAAGGTATTTTTCTCTGGTGATTGTGGGCTCTCTCTCTCTCTTTCTCTCAACACTCCTGATACGTTTTTTGTTGGTGTTGTTGTTGGGGTTATTTTGGCTTGTTTTTTTTTTTTGTTTTGTGTTGTTTTGTTTTGTTTTTGTCAGCAGTTGCTGCAGTTTGATGAAGCCCTCCTGTACTGAAGCAGCCGGCACCCCTCACAATGAAATGCGATCAGAAGGGAAGTAAACATGCCTTTAGTTCATATGTCTCTGTCTCTGATTCCAGGATGATCTTGTGTAAGGAAAATTATTATGTTAACATGCACCTGTATGAGTATCTGTGAAAGCAGAAGGTAATTCTCCTTCCTGAAATTTGAATAAGACACCCAGCTTAATATATTTCCTTTTCCAAAGGATCGGTTCTTTAGGTATTGCGGAGGTTGGAACCATCTCTTGCAGTGTACTGCCCCCTAGCACTGCCGCGCACATTCCTGCAGGATGGAGGGGAGAAGGACACTGTGCTCAGTCAACAACACCTGCGGGACACGGCTTTCCCTGGGAATTTTCACGCCAACAATTGACCCAGCCCAGTCATGCTTGGCTTGCGGGATCCGATAGGATCACAGCATGAAGTCGTGTGGCTGCTCAGTAAGGCAGAGAGATCCTTAACTGTGTTCAGCAATGTGTTCTTGATGGAAGACTGGAATAACACAGATTTCTTTATTTGGTGACATTAACCAAATGTGAACTCAGATTTTCTCATATAAAGATCAAGGTCTGTATTTTCTCCTTCTTTCAATGCTACCTTCTTTATGGCCATATAAGGCCTAAAGTTTTATCTGAGCAAAGAAGTGGAATGATAGTTTTTGTTTGATTTTTCTTTTTCCCTTCTCAGTTTTTCCCATGCAGACAGGGCATAGAAGTGGAATTCAGAGAGAATTCTCTTTCAGTTCCTTCATTGACTTTCTTTGTTACTCTGACACCATTATGAATATTTTCCTCATATAAATAACATTCAGAAACCTTGCCTGGCTTTTCAGAGTTCACTTTGCTGGTAGGTCTTAAAGGGGAGAAGCTAATATTGAATATCTAATGGATATTATCAGAGGATAACATAGAATATCTCTATTTATAGGTGATAAAATGAGTGTACAGGCAGATTAAACTATTTAACAAAGGCCTCGAGCAGGCCACTAGCCAGACTGAACTTTCCTGAGCATGATTTACCTGTACTTTACAAAAATAACACACTCTGGTTTCTCTGTGTGAAGTGTAGTCTTCAAGAGGCAAATAAATATTATTCTCATTGTACAGTATCCAGTCCTGGTTGAAAAAACTGCATCACTAATACTGTAGAGAAATTAATCTCTTTGAAGAAGAATATCTAAGTGTACAAAAAGCAGGTGAATTATCTAAGCCCTGACCAAACACAGGTACTACTACTCCAGGCAATGATAATACAAGCACTAAAAACATTTTTGGATCATCTCCCAAACAGTGGTACAGAAGATAGTGGTAAACCTTGCCCTACTGACAGCCTGTACCCCATCCCTTCCAAAGGGATGCCCAGCCCTTGCACCAAGTCGTATCACTCCTTTTCATCTGATTGCTTCTCTGGATTATATCCGAAAAGTGAGCTGGTTCCTGCAACCAGCACGAACTTGGTGTCATTTTAACGAGCTTGGTCAGCCTCACTGTAAACAAGCTACTTCCACACCTTGGAGGGCCTTGTGGAAATTCAGTAATTTCTAGGCCCCTTCCTCTCTCCTGTCAGAAATCAGGGAGGTGACTAAAGGGTTTGTTTTTCAGTTTCCTCCGAATGTGTCCTGCATCTGTGTATCATAGACATTCAGCATTTACACAGCACCCAACAACTGAAAAGCTTATTACAAAGTATTTAGCTTGTTAGTCCTCGGAACACAAATGGAAGGTGTTATTATAGGAATGAAGAAACATACTCAGGGGAGTTACTTGGCCAGAGAGCGAAGGGAGGTGGTGCAGGAGCTGTGATTATAATCCAGCTGCGTGTGGGCCAAGCTCTCCCTTATTTACACCAGAGTCAGGCTCTGGCAGAATTCCACTTCTCTCAGATATTGATCTGAGATGTTGATAGGCCAGGTGTATCATGATGTTAGTGGATATCAAACTTTTTGCAACAACAAAGGAAAAATGAGAGTGTCAGACACACCTCATTTTTCTTCCATGTTGCTCTGCTGAAGTTGGTGGAGTTGTTCCTTGTTTACACCCAGTGAGACTGAAATGACAGTCCACCCAATCTGATGGATCCAGCTTCACTTGTAGGACCTTGAACAGACAGTCCAAGTACCTAAAGTATTTTTTGCGTAGGGCTTCTTGCATTGCAATTTGGGCCCAGTGATTCAGACTTTGACGTGCCTAAATGGAATGACCTATTTAATACCCCATCTCATACATACTTACATGACCTTAGTACTTCAGCACCATCTGATTTTTTCAGCGTGTTCACTAATGCACATTCCCGAGCAACTCCCATCACTGTTATCCCATGACCTAGGGATTTGAAGCACAGTGAGGCAAAGCTGCCACACAGGTTGTCTGTGTCACAGCAAGGATGGGAACTTGTGTTTTCCACTGCTGGCATTGCAACCTTGATCCTTACTGACAACACCCATCTTGAAGCTTTTGCCTACTGATGCTCCAAATAAAAACCTGTCCTTCCATAAGACAGGAGATTTTAATTTTATATGGACAGTATGATTAAAGAAAAGGTGTAGGCAGGCTGTGCTTCACCCAGATGGAGCAGAATTGTAAATCTAAAGACTTAGCTGACTATATAGAAATTTAGGACAGCTGGTCCCTGGCCTTTAATACCAGCATAATTTATAACTAGACGCTCTTAAGTCTTGTAAACCCCGTGGAAAGTACTCTGACATTATATACACTGGTTTGATACTGTGATTAATCACCCCTCAGTCCCCTTTGGAGGATAATAAGGCTGTCTGTATCATGCAGCTGGCAATCTCCGTCCTTACAGTCCCAGCTCTTCTCTAACATTTACATTTCTACAGCTGATAGAAATTTATGGCTCTGAAAGGGGATAAAGGAAAACAAAACAAACAGGACATTACTCTAAATTCCACTAAAGCTGCTCTGCTAAAATATACTTTGAGATTAAATGTTGGGGTGCCTGGGTAGATACATGCTTTTTCCAGCTTGGTTTGAGCAGTTTATGACCCCTTTCTGACTGAAAGACCAGAGAAGGGGAATTGCTGGGTGGTGGAGAAGGAACATCCAAGCAGGATTAAAAATGTTCAGGGCAAAATCCTGGTTTACAGGTCAGCAGTTCAGATAGGTCCTGTCCTTCTTTTCTACTGCCTGTTGGAAGAGGAAAAGAAGCAGCACACTGCACTTGTGCGTTATCTGATGGCCGTCTGAAAGCTCTTTCGAACAGCCCGAATAGCGTGCCATGCCTCCAGTTTAAGGTCAGTTTGCAGACAGCTCAGATGGATTGAAGGGAAACAGCGCGAGTTTTCCAAGCGAACCGCAAGCCCCGCGTACATTTTCCAGGTGCCCTGAGGAGCGGCGCGGGGCGGCCCGGGGGAGGCTGTGACGGGCTCGAGCGGACGCTCGCCGGTACGAGGGAAGTACAGCTGGTACGGAGAGAGGCTTCCCCCGCCCCGCGGTACCGGGAGCGGAGCGGATCGGGTAAGGTTGGGTCGGATGGGATGGGAACGGGCCGCGGCCAGAGCCGAGGTCGGGGCCAGAGCCGAGGTCGGGGCCAGAGCCGAGGTCGGGGCCGGTAACCGGGGCCGCACCCCCGCCCGCCGCGCGCCCGCTCTATTCCCTATAAGGCGCGGCGGGCGCGGCCCCGCCCCGCGCTCGCGCCGATGAGGTAATGCGGCGCTGCCATTGGCCGCGCGCGGCGGCGCCTCCAGAGCGCGAGCGGCGCGAGCCGGGTATAACTCCGCGCGCCGGTCCTGCTCTGCCCGCAGCGCGCCGCACCTCAGCTCCGCTCGGCTCCCCTCAGCTCCGCACCGTCCCGCCGAGCGAGCCAGCCAGAGAGTCAGGGGCAGGACAGGCGGCCGCGGCGCACGGGCTGTTAGGCAGCAAGAATAAAGTCAGGCGAACACAGCAGCGGCCGCCTCCCGCTCCGCAGAAGTGAGGAGGCACCTCGGGGGCAACATGACGGCGTGGCTGAGCTTCCTCGTCGTGTTCCTCTGCAGCTGGAGCCTGCGGGACTTGGTGGTGGAGGCTTGCACTTGCGTCCCCATCCATCCGCAGGACGCTTTCTGCAACTCCGACATCGGTAAGTGCCGCTGCCCTGCAGCCGCCCGGCCCGGGAGGGCTCGGGGGAAGCAGAAGGCTCCCGGACCCCGAGGGGTGCGGGCAGCAGGGCGGCTGTCACCGCAAGGCAGCCGCCGTCCCGCCAGTCACGCAGTGAGGGCAGAGGTGCGGCGGACGGGTCACACCGGCGAGCGGTGACCTGACTCCAGGGGAGGGTTTGGCTCCGTCTCTGCCGCGGACGCCTGGGTTGGTAAGAGGAGACGCTTGGGGTGGCGTACCCCCGGCTAGCCCTCCCGAGCCCTGTCCCGCTTGCGGCAGCGGCGGCAGCAGTCTCTCCCAGGAGTACTTTAAAGAAATCAGTAATTATTAGAGCGGCATGTTTCCTACAGCAGGACAGAAACACAATTGGAGGTGTAGGCTGCCAAAATTTCCTCTTCAACTTGGTGACAAGATGTAAGAGGTAGGATTAGGATGGTTTCTCCCAAGCCAAGAAACCGCCCGTGGCGGCTGGTGGTTGGGAGGCGCGGCTCACGCAGGCTTGTAGTGCTGTGCTTGTAACTTTGGGAAGGGCTGGAAAAGTAGGTACCAAGTGTCTTCAGGCTTTCTGCGTGCTGAGCTGTGGTCTTTGCAGCTGTGGAAGGTATGTAAACCTGCACACTTCTGGGGAAGTTGAAATGCTTTCATTGGATTGTGTCTGATGTTTTCCACTATGGGTTTCAGCATCCCTAGGGTTCTTTGTTGCACTAACTTTAGGTAGGGGACAAGGACAGCACTAAAAATCTCTGAGGAGGAGATAATAGAGACTCTGTTCCCAAGCTTTGGCTTGCTTGTAGCCAAGGTTGGGTAACAAAATATGGTTGTTGCTTGGTAGTTCTTTGGTGGCAAAGTATATGAAATCATTTAGTGGTGTCCTTTGAGGTACTACTGGACACATGTCCGTGTAATGGTAAATGCAGGCTGTCACTTCAGCAGTGGTGAGAGGACAGCACAAGCCTGAGAAGTCCCCTGCCTTCTCTGTAGGTTGCCTTAATAGCACAGCATAAAAGCAGCCAGGGACTTAGCACTGCTGGTACCCACATGGTACTGACTCGGAATAGAGTCTGCAAAGAAGTCCTCCTAGCAACTGCCATGGAAGTCAAATAGAAAGTAAATTTTCACTGCAGCAGAACACCCATTGCTATGAATGCGGCCAGTAGCCTTTTCAAGTTAGCCAAGGTTAATGGCAGAAGATCTCTCTCTTGCCTTCAGTTCTATAGAAACTGCAGTTGGGCCTGGTTATTCATGTTTAGTTTATATAGTGTATCTGCTCCTGAATGTCAAAAAATCCATTCCATGTTAAAAGTTGTGGGCAGGTTACAGTTTGCTTCAGTGATGATAGCCTGGAAAACATTTTAAAAATAGTTTTATGCTGGGAAATTCTTCCAGGAAACTAAATTATCCAAACTTCTGTTGCTATTTTCATAGATCAACGAGTGTGCCACCTAAGTGGCAACTGCCAGGGAGATTGTCCTTTCTGTGAAAGTGAGACTGGGAAACAGTTTTACCACAGCAAAAGCCGATGGCAGCATGTGGCCTTCATTAGCTGCGTTTTGGGAGGGCTTTCTTGCTCTGGTTAGGTCATGCTATAATAGATGAGGGGTAGTTTTGGTTCAAAAAAATGGTGTTAAATACATTTTTTACTAGATGCCTAAGTGACTATGAGTAAACTATGAAGTTTTATATAACGGTGCTCGTAAACTTTAGGGCACAAAATTTTTCTATTTTCTACTCTGATTTCTGGTTAAGTTCAAAGTCTTCCCTTCATCTTTCCTTTCTTCTGAACTCTTCATTATATCTCAAGCTGTGGCTTTGCTCTGAGACAGTAGTTCAAAAAGTTGATGTCTCTGGGGCTGTCATGCCTTCAGACATCACAGCCATGAAAGGAAGAGCAGCTTGAGGGGGAAGTGCAACCCATTCCAGTAAATGACTTGAATGCAAGTTTGGTTAAAACTTCAGGTCTCTGATGGGTTGAAGCAAAAGCAAATCCTTACATTTTCTAGAAGTGTCTTGAAAATGTGATAGTGCTATAGGCTGATTTTAGTAAATGCTGTCACATTCTTCATATGCGTAAAGGACAAAAGGTGCTCTAAAGCCTTCTGGCTTTGGAGGAGTTAATCATCTCCATGGAAACTGATGGCAGTGTACTACTGCAGTGTTTAGACAGACTAAACTACACGCTGGGTTATAAAACACATTGAGGGAAGAAAGGGACTTGGCAGCAAGTTTTTATCGCTCTTGAAACTTCTGACAAAATACCAGCTCTAAAGGGAGGAGTCACTGCAGTAGGGGCTGAAGCAAAAGAGGCTTTTAAAATAGCTCTTAAAACTATGTAAGAAATTAACTAGCTAGATGGCAGCCTAGGAGAGGCTTTTCATCCTCAGAAGCACTGCATTTTGAAAAAGAAAACTTTTAGTTGAGGACTGTAAGGCAAACTTCTGCTGTTGATGTTTCTTGCTTAACCAGTGAAGTTCTACTCTCAAGTTTATTCTCTTCTCCTTTAATCTCGTCTCACCATTTAATTTAATTTTTCCTTTTCCAGTGCCTCTGTTCTGATACAGCCTCCCAACCCTGCAGTCACTAGAAGGTTTTAATCTTTACAGAAACAGATGCTGAAATAAACCCATTGAAAAGGGTAGGACTTCAATATGTACATCCTTTGAAAGTGAAGGTTGTGGTATTTGAAGGAATCTTGAACTTCATAAACAATGTATATACGTTTTAAATATAAAAACGGTGGGAGGTGGAAAAAAAAGAGGTACTACTGCTGGACTGGTCACAAGGGATCTTTTCACTCAGGCTGACTGTTCCATCATGATGAATGCAGCAAAAGTGAAGATGTGTGTCTTATCTGGCTCTATGGGGGTCAATCAATAAAATTGCTGTTTTAACTCTTGGCTTTATTTCTTTAATGGGATCAATAAGTGCCAGAAGAGGTAGTACCATAATTGGACAAACAGTGACTGCTATGATTTGCCATCTGAACTTTGCTTCCTCCACTCCTGCCCTCTGCCGATGACCCCTTCCAGATGTGAATATTTTCCTTTTGTTTGAATTAAGAGACCTTTGGAAAGAACAGGCACCAGGCATGCTTTGTTCTTTTGTGACAAAACTGTGACATTTCCAGCTGGACATAGCTGACATGAAAGGGACTTGTTTGTCCTTTTTTTGCACAAACAGCAGGAATTTTTGAGCTTGGCTGCTGAATGTTGAATTCACGGGCTTGGAAAACACCTCCTGTTTGGCCCCCTCTGCCCCACATCTCCTTTCAGAAAAAAAAAAAAGGGAGAAAATATGTGAAATTGCAGACTGCATTTCAACAAACCAATCTGCAAGTGATAAAGTACTTTATTCACTCTACAGCTGTCTTACTTCTATTTTGTGCACATACTTCAGAGAAGAGCTATGGCACTATTAGATATCTTTTACCTAAGTTCAAAGGAGTTAAATTCCTTTGTATGGTTTGCATTGAAGGAAGAAATACCTATATCAGCAAGGATGCCAGTGGGTAGTGTCCTCTCTGTTCTAAGTAACCTCACTCTTGGTGAGATGAAGGTGGTAAGCTCTGGGGAGGTGAAGTTGAGTTCTTAAGGGTCCCCTGGTGCTGTGGAAACCATTCTTTATTCCATCCTCCTATACCCATAGCACTGAGCTCACAACACGTGCAGTGGCACCCATCCTTTGAACTGAGAATGTGAGAGAAGAGCAAGAGGGAAACAGCAGAAGAGGAGGAAACCGGGGAATNCAAGATGAGAGAAGAGCAAGAGGGAAACAGCAGAAGAGGAGGAAACCGGGGAATTTGTTTAGCCTGGAGACTGAGTGCCTAACTGAAAACCTGGCCTTTCACTGGTTTCCCTGAGTTGTTCATTCCACCTTCTCACTAAAAAGCTAAAAGAGATGTGTGGAACACTTGACCATACCTGAGATTTTGAACACGCTTTCTTTATTTTTTTGTAGTGATATCAAATGTCCTGTCTTAGCCTCTTAAGCAGACAGGCAAGGACTGCCAGGCTGATTTAAAAGTTGCAATAACCCAACTCCAATTAATTATACCAATCTTTAGGCTTGAGATGGATTTAAAACTAATTGTTTTGGTTACATGGTTGCAAAAGTGTATCCACTTTGGAATCAGACTTTTGTTGAGGAAGTAATAATGTGATTTTATTTTTAGACTATTTTAGGACTTCCCTTGGAGGCATTTTAGAAGCAGGAAATCTGAGAAGTATCACATGAAGCTTCAAAAAAGAATTTTAAAAAAGTACTGCTAATTTAATTTTACTTGTGAAGAAATGGAGGAGATTTGTTTAACTTCTATGGAATTCCAATGTCCATGTCAAAACTTTGTTGAAAGAGGGTATTTTTTGTGACTGGTCCTGTCTCCTGATAGAAAGATGGCCATTCCCAGCTGAATTGTCCTATTTAGTAGAAGTGGAAATAGAATTTACTTCTTTGGTGGTGGTGGATTTTTTGTTTGTTTGTTTTTGTGTGTGTGTGTGGTTATTTGCAATTTTGAGTCCTTATAAGAGTAGGGGGTCCTGGAGTTAGTCACTTCTCCAAATGTATGTATTAAAAAATAAAAGTGGTGGAAATTACTGTTTGGAAGATGTAGTGCAGAATGTTATTTCTTTTTTATTATTGCATATGCTTACTTCAGTTTTCCTGCAGGAAGTATCTCCAGCAAAGCCTCTAAGACAGCAGAGAGCCAGATGTTCCAACCTTAAGCCTTGGAGCTCTTGCTTTATGCAGACATTTCTTTCCTTCTTATTTTCACTGATTTCCCACATGTTCTTTAGAACTCTCCACCAGCCAATTGCTCCTCTAATATTTCTGGAAAGAAGTGGGCTGTTAGTTACACACAGCCATCACAGAACTAGTGTTTTTCATCTGGGTTTGGGAAGGACCTACCTTGTTCAGGTCTGTTTTTTAGGATGAACAGATTTGATTGTTTGACCATAGGAGAAGTGACACAAGGTGACAAATTAATTCTCAGCTCCATCAGTGGACTTACTTTTTCCAAGACAGTAATAAAGTTAGTCCTGCACTTTCAGACTTTCTTGGATATGGCAACTGAGTTGCATCTGATGAAAGGGATCACTGTACTCAGGTGCAATCCCAGCCAGGGTGGGTGGGGCCAAGCCTTTTTAGTAGGAGCACTCTTGAGTCACCTTGCCCTGTGTTGGATGTTAGAACTACTAAGATGGAAATGTCTTAATGTAATGTTGTCTGAGGTCAACTTCTTGTTCTTCACACCTCCAATACCATGTGGTGCTCTTAGGTAGTTCCACCAACTGTGCATCACTGAAGGAAGGAGCCTGTTTGGTCTGGGCAGGAGGCCTTGGAATGAAATGAAACTTCTACCAGATGCTCTCTGGGAGTTTGTAACAGCTGGTAAACCTGAGAGGACAGCTTGGTTTAGTCAACAGGCAAGACCAAGCATGCTGTGTTTGCCAGCTCTGAACCAGACTAAGCTAAGGAACTTATTTTCAGTCCTTGTAATGTCAGCAGTGCCTGTGTTTGAGTTTCCCTATAATTATGATTTTTTTTTTTCATTTCAAGATGAAGAGGCTTTTGCTCTAATGTGCTGCTTACTGCCATAGACTTTCAGGGTATGATTCTGTCTTTCACATGATGATATAAATTGCAAGCAAATTATACTGGTAAAATAATAGTAGTGTAGAAGATGAGAGGAAAATTGTGCCTTCAAGCACCAATTAGTTAATGCAGAGTTCATTAAAGGCCTACTGTAGCTCATCTAAACCTCTGAAGAACTTCCACATGTGACACTTGAAATTTTACTGGCAGAACTTTATTGGACTCTTACTATTCTTTAAAGTAACTATCCCTTACATAGACCTCTCTGAGACAAGGTTTATTAGAGCAGCTGACTACTACTATCCAAGACTGTTTCAACTTTTCCACAGCTTTGTGGCACTGAACGCTCTTTGCTAATTGCTAAGCTGAAGGTCAACCTACTTGGTAATCCTCTGTGTAGAACTACTGAGGGCTCATGGGAGGAGGGATGCACACTGCTGGGGCTTTATCACTTCTCTGCCCACCAGTGACGGGACTATTAGGGCTGTTTCCCCACAGTGGGATAGGGCCTTATTTAAAACTAGGGCTAAATTGAGTCTCTT
>VZUA01012461.1:1230-16042 GCA_013401035.1 Horornis vulcanius | reverse complement strand
GGACTTCACAACTTGCTTAACTTAACAATCTTTCTTATAGACAAGGCAGGAGATGAAGCTTGAATTCTGGTGATATTATGGAGCTTATTTTTTAATCTCAACATCTTGATATCAGAGGTTGTTCCTGGTTAAGCAGTTTTAAAGCTTTGATCTTTGCTTCAGATTCTAGAGGAAATTAAATTGTTTAGATTTAGAGCAAGGCTGAAACTTTTTGTGATTTGTTCTCCCCATCAGGATTTCAATGAAGATTATTCTGATCTGGATGGAATAGTGCAGCAGCGAAGGCAAGAGATGGAAGAGTCCAGCAGCACTGGCTCACAGACACCAGAACTGGAATGCTTCCAAGGTGAGTGGGATCATGGAGCCCAAAGAGAAGAATGGACTAGCTCTCAGTTTTGCTTCTGTATCCTCTTCTGATGTGGAATCTAGATTCTCCATGGTCCTGGAGAATTATGTAGATTTTGAAGTCGTCCTCAAGGTCCCAGTACTTATATTTCTGTTACTATAGCCCACTGCAATCCATACTCAGGTAATGNCCATTCTAAAGTAGTTCAAGTCACAGTGTAACTTCTGATCTATACAAGTAACATTTTGTACAGTGGTCGCTTTTGGTCAGGGTTATTTTTGACATGAGTTTTTGTGGAGTTTTTTAACATTCTTTTTATTCTTTGCATCTATTAAGATACTTGAAGATACTGCCCAAAGTTGTTCTTTCTTTACCACATTCTTTGAAATCTCTTGTCTCAAGTTCTTCACCTAACTAGCAGCCATTCTGATTGAAATTCACTGCATAACTCATACTTCATAACCTCATGAGTACAGCACTACTTGTTTTGTGTTGCACCTGCTGAATGTTATTATGAAAATGTAGAGTATTCTCTTGTACAATTAATATATATTAAGATATTAATGTGTTGTGTAGGCTGTTAGTTCTCTGGGTTCCATCTTGACTGTAATTTGTATAAGAAACTGTTCAAAGATACCGTAATTTTTATAACAGTTTTCTGTCATGGTATCTTTTATTAACTCTCCTTTTTGCTCTGTGTCTTTTGTTCAGCAGGATGATTTGAAGTTACTTGCTTCCATTGGTATTTGATATTTACTGTGCATCTGTCTTTAATTGTGTGGTGCTGTTCATTAAATTGTGGTGTTATCGCATGACACAGAAGTACTTCTGAATAATGTTTTAATTTGCTATCTTACTTCCTGATGGCCTGTAACTACTTCACACCATTCCATTTTCTTTTTCCACAAATGAAAACCAGTATCTAGGCAAAGAACCATCCTAGGAAAAGGAATTGAAAGTAGGGGTGAAAGGTTGCACATCTGTCACTTATAGTTGTTTCTTGTGCATCATTAGAGCAAATTCGGGGTAAGCAAGTAGAGCATATAACTGAGTGTGATTAGATTTTTCTGTCCCATTTCTTTTAAGATACCATTGGCATTTTTAAAGACAGTCAGGAAGGGAGTTGTAATGCCCTTTTTAAAGTAACAGTGTACTATTCCCATTTGATGTTGCTATTAAAGTAATTTGGAACCATTACTATAGCAAATTCAGACCTTTTGAAGATTACTTTTGTGACTGTAATCTTCTGCCTGGAAATTCAGTAGTAGTTTTCAACATTTTCATGGGTTGCCATCTTTTAAAAAATATGGAAAATAAATGCAACACACATAATCTTTTTTCAATCTAGGTGCTTCTTTTTAGTTTGTGTTGATGTGGAATTAGTATGTAAACTGTTTCAAGGATACTAAACCAACTGCTGCCTTCTACCCAAAAGTACAGAAATGCAGCTTTTAAAATTCCCCTCTTCCTCTATTTCTTGACCAACATAAGCTATCAATTATTTCCTTTGACTTCATATTTCACCTCTATTAAAAAATCTTTCTTTTGACAGATTATCACGTTGTTGAAACAGAGACTCACTTGAAAGTTTCCAAGCCTGAGGCCAAGTCTGTTCGTTCAGATGCACATAGTAAACGTGGGCCTGATGGAAAAGCCCGAAACAGTCTTCGAAATGGTAAGCAATCAAGGACAGATCTTCAGCTGGAATAACTTGGGATAAGTTTGCATAATTATGTGCATTCACATAAATATGGAAGATTTCTTTCTTTTTACTCCCTTTGTTTGCATTATCTGTTTCATTCTTCAAAACACCGTTTATATTCTGCTCTGCTCAAAGTAAGACTTGGTTCTTTCCTTTGCAGGCCATTCTGAAGCCTTCAGGTTCCTCCACAAAGTGAAGTCCCAGAAGCTCTTATCTCTGAACCATGTACTTGTATTTTATGCAATTCTGTAAGTTAGCAATAACAAGATTGTCAAAAACTAGGGTTTTCTTATGTTTACATGATTGATATAATCTAAGCTTTACTTGAAAAAAGGAATTTATTGGGAATTGTGGCCTTTACACTTTCCAGAAATGTGTGTGTGTACATATATATATGCATACATATATCTGTGTAAGCTTGCTGGGACAGACTTATACTTAACTGGCCATTTACTTTTAAAAGCAAAGGGTCTTCTGATACAGAAAATGTTAGAAATGTTTAAGTACTTGCAGAGGCTCGTTTTGCATGTCACTCAGCAAACCACATACCCAGGTCTGAGATTTTCGTAACTGTCTGAATGCCATTGATGGTATTCCTGAAATGTTTCTAAGAACAACATTTTTATTACTGAACATGTACAAGTAACAATTTAAATGGCTTTTAACAATAAATTTATCAGGTACTGCTAAAGTTTCCTTAACTGATATACTTTATTTTTCTTTCTTACAGTGTTTGTGTTTTAATACTTTCTACCTTCTACATGAGATATAAAATCAGTGTCCTGGAGGAACGCCTTATGTCCATGACAGCCTTTGATTCACATATTAAGGAGTAAGATAAACTCTGAGAAAATTTTGGGGATATAAAATCTTTTTCCAGAGCAATGATTCCATGAAAAGGGTGTAACTTCTGTCTTCAGTCTTAGTGTCATTTGATTAGTATGTTAGAAACATA
Organism: Horornis vulcanius; assembly: GCA_013401035.1. Classification (NCBI taxonomy): domain Eukaryota; kingdom Metazoa; phylum Chordata; class Aves; order Passeriformes; family Scotocercidae; genus Horornis; species Horornis vulcanius. The sequence continues at coordinate 13,039 of VZUA01012461.1, read as the reverse complement.
CTTCATACTCTTTCAGCTAATATGTCTGTCTTGCTTGTATAAAGCTTTATATTGTCTATATACCATTTAGAAACTGATATCTTGTCTTTCTGAAATGAAAAAAAAACCACACCATAAACCAAAACAAAATCCAAACACCAAGGGACAGGTGTCTATGTATTTGAAGGGGAAAGGGACCATAAATCATGGTTACATAAATAATTCCTTTCTGTAGCTAGAGTCATGGCTGTCAGCTGCCCCTACAGTTAGTTTTTTTTGTTTCTTTGGATTTCATCTCCATGTTGCATAGAAAGAAAATATGCACAGATTAAATGGAGAGGCAGTGCAGAGGTATGTGTATTTTCCACAATAATTTACCTCTATAAATTTTATTGGCTCTCTGCTCTTGCCTGAGGACAGAAGAAAGTTAAACTGGATGCTGCTGAGAATACCAATCAGTTTATTGAGCATTCAGTTCTGCATTAACTCTTCTCCCCTTCTTGTAACAGATTTTTCCCTGAGCTGCTCTGAAAAATACAGCTTTAAAAGTCATTTGTAAACTCAGTGCAAAACCTGCAGCCACAGGCAACATGAGTGGAAATGCTGACAGCTGGAGAAGCACCACATGAAAAAGAGAGGGGGTGAAAAATAAAATTCAGGACATAGCTGACTCAGGCACAGTGGAACTTTGCAAATTGGTTTGAATTTAGCAAGCTCTTACATAAGTGTACTTTTAAATTCAGTGTTCTTTGATTACCCATCCATGACAAAACAGGTCACTCTGACATTGCACTTGTGGTCGTATCAAGCAATGACTATACTGTCTATGATCCAACTGGTCTCAGCTGTCATCTGTGAATGCAGTAGGACTTTTATGCGTGTGTCAGAAGACAGAGTCAGGTTCTTAATAAAAAAAGGGGTAGGAAGGAAATGGTGCTCTATCTATGCAGCCATGCACTAATGTTTTACCATTTTATAATGCAAGAAGTGGGGTAAACCTGCCTTACGTAGTAGGCAGTCAAAAGCCTTTTTCTCAGTTCTGGCATATTTTTATTAGTGGAATCCCTCTTTAGTGTGTCCCTCTTCAGAAACACTAATACCTGAAAGTCCTGTTTCTGTTGCTCTGATCCCAAACAGTACAAGATACAGGAAGGAAGATCTGCACTGCACTTCTACCGTGTCAAGGGCTTGGGCTTTCTGATTTCCTCCAAGTCACAGGATGTGGAATTTGCAGAACTTTTCAGTGTAAATAGCTATAGAGTGTTCCATCCAAACTTCTGGAGAATGAGATCATGTAAAAAATCAAGAAGTGACTTAGCACTTTTCTTCTGTAAACAAATACAGTTTACAATTTTGCCATTCTGTTGCATCTACGTGTGTATCCTGTTCTGTTTTCATCTTTTTTTGAGTCTGTCACACTTAATTTTTCATTCTATTTGACAGACATCAAGTGCGCCAAGATTTGGGATCTCACCTGCAAATTAATGCTGATGCCCTTTGTGATGAGTTAACTGCTAATCTTAGAAAATTGGAAAAGGTAACATTATATGATATAATGCAAATGCTGATAGACAAATCAGGTTCTTGCTGTATTTCTATCATCTTTTATCTTGAAAAGTGTTGGGTTAACTCCTGGTTCAATACCAAAAGGTAGTATGTTTTCCTTGACAAAGGGCTAGTTTTTGGACTATAAATTAACCCTGATATAAACATTGGTATGTGTAAAAGCTTTGCCTTGAGCTGATGCATATAACCAGGAAACGTGTCCTTGAGGCAGATACTTCAGGAGTGATTATTGTGTTATGTAGTTACCTCAACTTTTTTTTCCTTTTTTTTTAATCCATCAGGGGTAAGGATTTTGAACTCAGCCTTTATTGGTATTTGATGAAATTTTCTGTTTTGGACTTTTGTTGGAGTTTTTGATTACAAAAATGGTGCTTGCTTACATGTGTAGTCAGTTTCTTCACACACAGTTGCTGGAATCTCCCTGTTTTACTTCAGTAACACAAATGCTGCTGCACCAGTTGTGCAATGCCCTATACCTCACCCTTGCTTTTTACCATTCTCTAATTGGAAAGCTAAACGTATTTGGTGACTTAAATTGGAAACCTATGTGAAAGGAGTGGGTGTGCAGACCTTTTTTCCTTATTTGGTGTTTTTTGCCTTTCTAAAACCCTGTGCTCTCATGGCTGGGGCTCGGCTGTGCACTGCGTATCCACTGGATACTGCTGGAATGGCTGTGCCCAGCATAGGGCAGTCCCTGATCCTGGCCCACAGCTGCTGCTGCTGCTGCAGACCTCACCCCACCTGCCCCCAAACCTTGACAAATGTGCCCACAAATACAGATGGTGCTGTGTGTTGGGTACACATACACAGACTGAGCGTGACAAAAGCACTAGTGGAACAAAACTAAAAGTTACTTGAATTCCTACATGCTTAAGTCACATGGGATATTTTTGCCTCTGTTTCTAAAACTGAGTCTGTGCCAAGGTCTTTCAACACTTTTTTCCCCCAAGCATGAAGCTAAGACTGTATAATATCACTGTTTATATGAGTGACATAGGTTTTAGAAATACTGCTAAAAAGGGGTTTCTTCCCCCCCCATCTTCACCCTATTGGCTATGGAAATCTAGAGTAATGCTGGCTTAACCCCTCTATATTTTCTGGATAATAACTGTGAATACAAGGGGAAAATGCTTACCAGATGGTTACCAGATACAATCTTCAGCCAAATTAGGTCATTTAAGAGGTTACTGCTTTCTGGCTGTCTGGGACAGGCTGGCAAGATGGTTCGTAGGAGACCTCATTTCAGTGGGAAGCCAGCCAGCCAGCCCTTTGCAGCAAGGCTAGGCACTGTCCCACTCCTTATACAGTCTCTGCTTGGAGACAGTAATAGACAGCTGGATAGTTAGAGCATTCAGCTGTTCCCAGAGAAGTGACCTTCTGTCCTGAATTAGAGTCTTAAGTGGTGTGCTTTTTTTGTTGTTGCTGTTTGTTTGTTTGGTGTCTTGCTTTCTTTGTTTAGTGTCTACAGGACTGGAGCCTTAAAGACTTACCTTTATCTGCCCAATATTCCAGGCAATGAAGTATTCTGCATACAAGCTAAATCGGAATTGCCTGTAGCTCCATATTGCCACATCCTGTTCCAATCTAGATGAACAGTGGTTACAAATCTAATAGCTTTTTGTTCTCGGAGCAAAGTTACTGCAGTTGCTTAACTATTTCATATGCCTTAGTGAAAACTGCTGGTAACTGGCTGCAGCAGTAAAGGTAGCATAGAGTTTCTAATATAACTTGTCATAGCTCCCTTTACTTTCCCTGTGACCACAGCATTGTAAACTGGAGCACTGAGATTATCTAGATTAAAAAATAAAAATTACTCTGCAGTTAAAAAATGCAATGTTAAAGCAATGACTTTTTCAGTGTGACCTTGTGATTTTTACAAGTTCTCCTTCAGACTTGGAGCCAAGGAACTACCAATGTTTAGCAAAATTCAGCTAATTTGGCTTTTAATTGTATTTAACAGCTTGTTAAAATGCACAATGTCTATCAAAGGATAAAGCATATCAGAAATGGGAGGGAGAATGTGGCCTAATATTAATTGTCCCCTTACACTAACTTACCCAACCTAAAAGGAAATTCCTGTTTACGTGTTAAGCAACTCTCATAAAATTAGGTGCTTCTTACTGTCTCCCTTTCCTCAAAATGCTCTTCTTGAGAAAGGTTTATGTCTGGGATAGAAATCATGAGGTAGGACTAAAAAGTGATATCCTTGAATAGGAAGTACAATGGCCCCTCAAATTAAAGCTGTGAAAGTAGCTGTGACTAAATCTGTAACCAGTGCCAGCAAGTTACTAAGATACTGAGATATTGAGAACATGTGTCTGGGGATGTGACCCGCTCTATTCCCTCCTCTCTGTTTTTAAGGACAAGGAGATGAAAAGGGGATAAATAGGCTGAGTAAAAATAGGTCTGTTCAGATTATTCTCAAGGATGCAACTGGCTGACATTACTTTCATTGCAACTAAGGGAACGTAACCCACAATCAGTTCACTAAATCTGGTAAATGGGACATGTCCACTAATGATTAGAAGACTATATTTTGCTGTGCACACATCATTGTTGAAGCTCCTACAAAACTATTTTAATTATCCTTTTAGCCATAGAGCTGTGACTTGGAAGTTTGAGGCTTTTACTGGATTTTGATCAAGGTGAAAATAATTCAGTTTTGTGTCCCATTGCTTCTAGCTCTGATTTTTATTTCTGTCTTATTTTCTTATGACTAATGGAGAAGACAATCTATAGGAAAAAATTTCAGGGTATATTCATCATGTGAAGCTTAGATGTCCTGCTAGTTGATTGTCTAGGTGTTCCATTTGATGCACTTGCATTACGCTTATTATAAGGCAAGCATTTTACAGGAATATCATTAGTATGAAAAGGTGTGACAGAATTAACATGCACAAATTATATTAAAGAGTACGTCTTGATTTTACTTTTTATTTAAAATGCATTGTAACACTTCTTGCCTCCCAACTCTTTCCCTCTCTTTTTCTAAGATACAGAACAACTTACAAAAACTACTTGAAGATGGTGAATGAAACATCAATGTTCTTGGACTGCTTCAAACCTCATTCTTCTGTCTTGACAAACAGTTCCAAAGGAGTTCTGCTGGCCAGAATTCAAGCTTCTTTGTTTTCAGTCCAAGCCAAGCTTAAACTACTGTAAAGATCATGTCATCATGCAGAAGTCAGTTGATTCTTCAGAATGTATCTATGTATTTTGAAAACATATATGGTTTGATCTATATGTATCTATGTTTTAAAAATATGGGGATTTTTCTTTGTTGTGTGTGAATTAATGGATTTTATAGCTTGCTTGATTTTAGAGTTGCTTACACCAGTGCAAACCTGGTGCATATCCTTTTACCTCAACATTTACTTTATGCCTATTGTCATACAAACATAAATGTGAAGAATGCTAGTCATGATTCAGAAGTGTTGTGCAAATGAGCAGGTATCTGTTTTAGCTATGATTATGGATTGGTGCTGTGCTCTTCATTTTTACTTCTCTGCACCCTGACATCCCAAAGATCAGAAAACAGACACCTCTGTTTGGGTATGCAAAGTCATGAATGTTTGAGGTCTGCTCAGTTCTCCAGTGCTGTAAAAAGGCTCAATTCCACTTTCTGTGACACTCTGTCACCACTGAGGGTAAGATCTCTTTCTGCTGGGTATTCAGGTTCCACTGAAGTCAAGCCTGAAATCTGTATGGACTTGCCAATTTACAATCAAGTTGCTTATGAGTAGCAATATGGGTGTGACACACCTGCACAACTTAGAAAAACTGTTCTTTTTCTGTCCACTCATATGATCTCTCTCCTTAAAGTTAATCAGTGTGAGGATCTTCAGTCAGCTTTACTTGGAGTTTTGGTGGGGTGGGATTTTCGTTGGCTGAGCAGATGAAATTTGTAGTCCAGTAAATGGAAATCTAGTCTTGGTATGTGACTCCAAGGACTGGATATTTCCACATAATGAGAACTGGCAAATTAATTGTGCAGCAATACAATCAGGAAAGTGAATGAAAAAGTGGACACCTGCTTTGTTTTATCACATACTGGGTTTTTCCCAGAGTGCCTAAGATGGGGATTTTAGCTTTCTGATTCACCAGGCAGGCTCATTAGTTTTTAAAAAGCAATATTTAGGATAATAATTACTATCTGTGAAGTAACAGTATTGTTTATAATATGCTATGCATTTTATAACCATTTCTGTGAAATGTACCTACTTTGTTTAAATAAACTTTTTTAAAAGAAGTGACTCAATACTATTATTTCAATGAACCCAAGTCCATCTGTGAGTTTTGGTTGAATGTGATATTCCTGAGGTTTATATCTCACAGTCCAAAGTTAGTGCAAAACCCAGCACCCAACACAAGGGGTTAGGAACTGCATCCTGCTGCAGTCCTTCCTCTGACTCCATTGTAAGTTCTTTCTGGANGCCCCCAGAGTTTTGAGGACATGTTAATAGTTTTCTTAGGTTCCCCAGGTTTCTCATGTTTCCTCATTGGAGGATATTGGATGAGTTTTGGAATCCTGAGGCAGCTTAAAGGGTCCTGTGGGCTCTAACATGCCTGCCTGGCTTAAGATTCCATCTGAGCACTGTATGTAAGAAATTTGTGAGATTTGACTGTTCTCCCTATTGAAGTCTCTTCCTTTGCTTCCTCAGCTATTGGGACTTTATTGGAAAACTCAGCTTCACTAGAAAACTGTTGAAATAAGTTTTGGTGGGGGGTTTTAATCCATTCTTTTCCCTACTTTCCTCTGCAGTTGCACAGCTAACGTAATGTTTTGGACTCTCGCCTCATCCTCTACCTTTTCTTCTTCCCTCCCTTTAATTGTGTATCAGAAGTCTCTAGCTCTATGGTTAAAAAATTGATGCCATGAGTCACTTTTATCAAAGGAACTACAAAGAAAACTTGGTTATATCCAGCAGCTGATCTGAGTTAGCCTTTTATTTACCTTACATCGTCAATTCTGAACAGAGAACAGTGAGAGAGGTCATATTTGATATGTGCCTTAAGTAAATCAGGCAGGCTAAGCCCTTATCATTAGCTATACAGAACAAAATAATTACTGGAGGGAATGAGCAATCAGAGGTGGATGCATGCCCTTTAGCCTGCTGCAGCAGCATACTTGGGGAGACAAGTCTGGGCAAAGGTGTGACTGTTCCTCCAACACAGGAAACTACACTACACTGCAGAGAAAGGTTTGGCTTCTGACACAGCAGCTGTGTGAACACTGGCACAGTTCAGTGTGACCTCTTCCCTGCCCCTTAGGTGCTACCCTCACTCCCCCTTTTCCTAGAGAGAGAAGGAGGATGTCTCAAGCATGTCTCACTCTTCAGGCATCAGGGCTGAGGTGGGCACTGTGCAGTATTGAGGTACTTCAGGGAGCACTGCAAGGCCCCACATGAAGAAAGCTTAGAAGTGAATGGAGTGATTTAAATCCTGTGATTCAAACTTGCAACTGGAGAGGAGGGGGTTTGCCCCAGTCATGATTGGGAGGGAAGTACTAGCAGCAGGGATAAGCCAGGAAAAGCTGCCTTCCCCCAAGGCTGGGACCCTGTTAAAGAGCAGGAAGACTTCCAGTATTTCTAGCAGGTAGTGCATAAAAAGGCTACAAGGAGGGGTTTTGCCTTTCAACAAAAGTTTGCAGAAGTAGGTGAAAGATGTGTGACTTCAGAGAAGTCAGAAATGTGCACAAAATTCTTAGCACACACTCATGAACAATTGTTCATAATTTGATGCCTAGGCTGCATGGAAATCTGCTTTAAAAAGCGAAATCTAAAATTTCTTGTGTGATTGTTTTTCCAGTTTTGTCTACTTGTTGTCCTTCACAGCACAGGCTAGAAAAACAGCTGAGTTCTACCAGCCATGCAGGACCTAGTAGTTAGTAGTGTCAGGTTCTGGGAAGATGCTTTTGAGTTTGCAGGTGGAAGGAAAGAGGGGCACATGACTTCTGTTTTCTCTAGTTGTAGTTAGTGAAAAAAGTAATGAGGATTTGTGCTGGCTTTTGGATTGAGGGGTTGTTGAATTAGTTTTCTGTCAAGGTATCAAGTTTATGTTATTGTCGGTGTGAAGGATGCAGCTAGCACTCTAGGCAGGAAGTATTGTCTGCTGAAAGCCTCTCTCAGCAGAACATCAAAGGTAGTAGCTCCTATTAATATTTGCAGGGAAGACAAGCAGTTTTGTATGTGGTTTTGTGTCTAGCTGAATTTAATGCTATTAACTGCTTTCACATGAACCTTCATACAGGTGTGTGGTAATGCTTTCTGCTTCCTGCAACACCTGCACTTTTATTTCCATGTTTCCACCTCATAGTCCATTGACAAGTGCTAAAGAAGTCTCCAGGTTGGTGTTATCCAGGCCTTTGCAGACTATTGCTCAGGTCGTTCAGCTGCAACTGGTAGTGAAGTGTTAATCCCAAATACATAGGAGACTGCATTTACAGAGCAGGTGTGATGGGCAGTAATGATCAGAAAAAGCTGGCTGTTTAGACAGAAAATTAAGCAAACAGTTACACTGAGCAAACAGTTCTTTTTGTGTTCAGTGCCTGTGTGTATGCTTCTATAAACAGCAGAGCAAAATTGTCATTTGAAAGGATTTTACCAGCACCTGCTTTTTGGTTTGCGTGCTAAGACTATCTGAGTCTGACAGGCAAATTTGCTCGAGGGAAAATTGACTCATCTCATTAGACACTTCTAGGTTTATGGTTTGAACCCAGTGGAGCATTCTGCTAAACATGGTTGCATGTATTAAGACTTTACAAAAGAGATGGTTTTTTTGCTTTCTTCGGTTTTAAAATCAGTGTAGTATCATTTTATGAATCTAGAGCCTCATAATACCCTGTTGTTCACTGAACACCAACAAAAAAAGTATGTCAGTAAATTTCATTTAGTTGTGTCTAAAATTACTCCCTGTTTATCACGAGCCATCCTGGATTTTAACAAAAAATCAGTCAAATACGAACAATAAAACAATGTACAATCCACAGTAAATCCACAGCACTTGGGAGAGTTTATTCCCTGAACTTCATGGAATGTTATGATGCCTATCACTATTTCTGTCCAAAATACAGGCATTTCACTTATACAGTTGTTTCAGACCTTCTGGTCTTCTTCCTGGTGGCACCTGGTGGCCCTCAAGTTTCCATTTAGTCAAACTGGCCAGTGAGACTATGCCTACTCATCTTGGATTGAATCTCAAATTATTTGGATGACAAGGCCTAGATCTAGTGTTTAGATGACCTTGACTACACCTGCTGTTGGTACTAACCTCGAAAGGGATGATCCCAAGACTGAACTGATTAGAACTGTGCTATGAGAGGATACTAGCAGGGTTAGTATGATAATCAGAAGTGGGCTTTTTCTCTTTTACCTAGTTTCACCTCTATTAAAATTCACAAAAAAGGGATCAGGATGCAGCACCTTAGCAAGCAGACTTAGAGCAGGAATTCAAGGTATGTCAGTAAAGCCTTTCCCAAGACTGTGTTTCATGGACAAAATGGACAAGAATAGTCCCGCTATCCCCTACTGAAGTTACAAATGCTTTGCTTGAACTACTTTATCTATTTTCCCCATAATGGGTCATGTTTATGCCAAAAAGTCCACCCTGAGTTGGATATTTATTCACTAAGTAAACACTCGTGCCAAAAAACTTGGAAATTAGTTCTTGAGGAGAGTTGCTGTAGAAAAGATTGCCCTCCATATACGTTTCATACTGACTAGGCTCACACTAGCTGCCCAGCCTCTGTGAGTTCAGTCTGGATCACTCTTCCGCCAATTGTTTCTTTAAATTTGTCTACTGAGATTAGAGTTTCTGGTCATGTATCTTACTGTCTATGTGACTTCTTATCTTTCCAGTTTCTGTACTAAGTCCATTTGGAAACTACTTACATGTTCAATACGTTCTTATACTTGACAATATACCTTTCCCTGTCTTTACATAAACTTCAACCTCATGTCATGATGATGTACTAGCTGCATCATGTTCTGGAGGTGTGACATTTTACATCAAGCTTCATAACAAGAATTTGAGAGTCTTTGGTAATGCAGGTCATTTGGACTGTACAATAAAGGCTTCTTCAACTCTTGTTCTCACATAATGGTATTGATAAGGTAATTTTCCACTGACTAGGTATTTTAACAGTGCTCAGCAGTAGATTAAAGGAAAATCATTCCCATGTGCTGTCAAGTACAAAATCAAAAATCAGCTGTTCACACTATCTACAGGTAGATGGATAAAGGCTCCCTCCATGAAGAAAAGGTAATGAGTAACTAAATTACAAGCTTATATGCTGGCTCTGGCACGGAGGGCAAAAAACAGCTCTGAATTCTTCCTATACTTAGAGCTTGCTATCGTGGCAATGTGCACACATTGGCTCATACCAGAGCAAGGGCAAGGTGGGAAGAAAGTCAGCTTGTACTAACAGCTGTTTCCACGATGTATGTAATGAACCACAAACCTTCTCTCACAAATGAATCATAAAGCATAAATGCCTCATCACTGGCTTATGACACTCATATGAAGAGCTGTCCTATGCTTTTCCCAAAAAGTGTTTTAAGTGATGCTACTGACAGCACACATGAAGAAAACAATATAATCTATATTAGCTGACTTGAAAATGATCACAATTCTAAAGACTCCAATTAATAGTAATGGCTATAAGAAATAATGCTGTGTGGAAGACCAAGTTTTTGATCGTATGAACACTTCTCTTCCAAGTCTCTTCATGGATTTCTAATTCTGCAATCACTCTAACTATAAATGCTACCACAAAAACAGATTGTGGGTTGGTGTTAGCACGTGCTCCGGGTGCAGCGGGAGCGCTGACACAGCCACACAAGGGGTCCTTGATCACGGTCCTCAGGACACAAGGACACAGAGGAGACTCTCAGGGGCTGAGGAGCCAACATTTATCAATGCTGAAGGGATCAGGGAGCAGAGAGCATGGAGCACTGCTGTGCAGCAGCTTTTAAGTGGGGATGGAACACAGGGAGGTACAGAGCAGGGACCAATGGGGTTCCCACAGGGTGGGGATTACAGGGGGCAGTACAATGGGGTACATAAAGGGGTGGATAAAAAATATCAGGACCAATCACCTACCAAACACAGAAGAACTTTCTAGACCAAGAGGTAGGGATTGTCTCTGATGGACAGGTAGGGGAGGTTGGGTTAAGAGTTGGGGTAAAGCAAGAACCTAGAAACAGAGGGGAGACTTGAACACACCACAACAGGTTGGGATCTAAATGAACTAAGAAAATACAAGATTTGTGTTAGGTTGAGGACTAAGGGTATGAGACTGCTTGTAGCTGAATATTGAGAGCTCCCTCCTTCTGCTTACAGACCATCCTTTGCTTCCATTTCCCATCTTGTTCTACCAGATGTAGCCTGGATCCAAAAGCTGATCTTCTAAATAGTAACCCGTCCAAAACCAGATATATTTCCATCAGAGATATGGATAAGTGTCTGTAAAAGAGCCCAGTATCAAATGCAGGCATGTTGGGCAATGCCTAAAATAATGCTTTGGGAGTTTTGCTGACATTACAACTTTTTCTCTTTATTGTTTCTGTAATTGTGTTTCATGTAAAGTGAAGCAATATTGGAAACGGCAAGAATATTCTGAGGCAAGTTCTCTGCACACCTGTCCTGTACCTCTGTGCTTCCCGAGGGACCCACAGCCACGGACAACAGACCAGATCTGTCAGCAGCAGAAAGTTAGGCTTCTACACAACTCTGGTGCCTGAGATTAAAAATCAACGTACAGAAATCAGCACTGCCTGATCATCAAGATTTTGGTCATTCATCTGCCTGTGTCACTTCAGATTCATGCACATGTTCATCCCCTGTGCCATTAAGCACTTAAGTGAAGCCAGCTGTGACTGTTGTCCAGCCTGCCAGCAGCTGCTTTCCTTAAAGACCAGTACTACTGTCACCCTACCATGTTGCTACCTCCCTGGTCATGTGCTGCTGCTTCCCATCCCTACCAGGACACCTGTGGTGCAGTATCCATTATTTTCTTCCAGGAAAATCAGCTGGAGTTATTTTGTGCAAAGTCCACATTGCAAAAGTATGTTGCTTCACCTTTGCTGCATCAGCTTTGCTAAATAGATTAGAGCACCTGAGTAATCAGTTTGGTGCAGGAATGTGGAACTGGAAGTGGTAAGAGTCTGGGGTAATAACACATGCATATCTTATGGGTAGATGTGGAAGATGCTGCTTCAGGTATCTATTTCTCTTTTAGCAGCACTTTTCAACTTTTAGGCCAAGG